>JAMKCH010017593.1:0-23372 GCA_023653785.1 Ophioderma brevispina | reverse complement strand
TATTTCATAAAGTAACCGACATCAGCACATTTGTCTTTTTTAAATGGCTGAATCTTTTTTTAAACAAACACCCCAAACCCTTAGGGTTCGGGGTGATAGGCCCGTAGCCAGTACCTCGGGAAAATAATGTGCCCTATTTCCCTATAACCATTTAGTATTTGTATATTACCTGTTACTGCTGTACTAGCTTCGATATCATTGCTAAAGTTTCCAACTATTCCAGTGTCACTGGAGGCTGCTACACTGAAGCTGAACGAGGTACAAGGAGACAGCCTGCCGATAGTAATGAAGGTATCATTTGTCATGCCATACTCGATGACATGACCACTGGCGTTTACTAATCTATAGGAATACCCTCTTATGTAATTACATGATACTACGGTTCCACAGGTGGTAGTATTCCATACAAAGCTTAAACTGGTAATATTATGATGTACTACACTGATATTTTCGGGAGGAACAATACCTATAAGAAAAACAAGCCACATCACAAAGTCTCAATTATTGTGACAAAATTAGGATAAGACAGAAATAGGTTTCTGTGAAGTGACACTCTGAAACGCTGGCATACTGACGAATTTGGCACCTTGCATAATAAACCACAATGAAAATTGTCGAATTCATCATACAAGTCTCTCATCGTGTTAAATATCACAGAAACACTGATAAAGATATAGAGATTTGCCACTTGTTTTCGAATATGTACATTTTACTAACTACATCATATGAAAGTTATGGTGCAAAATGCCTGATTGGACGCTTCCTGGTTGCCATGGCACCTGTTTTAACAATCGGGCTTCATACTGCCTTGTGTATTTCCATTCAACATATACCACCCACCACCCCATATACCAACCACCAGTGATATATTTTTTTTAGTTGTCGTTGTTTAAATGTTCAACCTGTCACAGCCCCTAATTATTTACCATGGCAACCAGAACGACATTTTAAAGACTCAGAATTTAACCAAATGTTGCTATTAATAACGGTGAATTCAAACATATTCAGCATCTACAGTACTCAAATATGGGAAGAGTAGCTTATTATACTTTGCTTCATAAATCAAAGTTGATATTTCGCAATGTATGTGCAATAAGTACTGAAGCAGTCCGTTTCTACTTCTGTCGATATACTAGTATTCTCCATGTAATTAGTGTATGAACATTTAATGAGGCTATAATACATAAAATAATGCTAATTAACTTTATCTCATCAACAACTCACCTTTTACACAAACAATGCAGACCAGGAAAGCCCAGGTTAGGCGAAAATGCATGTCATACCATGACGAAGCCATCTTTGCTGTTTGTGTATCACGATTTGCAAAACCATGTGGGCTAAATTCTTGCATGCACAACTGATTCTTCTGTATTGCTATGGTCACGCTTCTTAAATTTGTTTTCAAGAAAAAGTGCGCTGACATTGAACTTACACGATATACAAAACAATCTCACTTCCTAATGATTATAGGCCTACGCGAATCGTTCGCAGGTCAGTGATCAATACCAAAAGCAAGAAAGTCAGACGTATACGTTCAGCGATGTAGGAATAAACAGGATTCTAATAACGTGCCAAGCACGTTAATTTTCATTTAACCTATGGTAAAAAAAAAAAAATGATCGCAACTTGATTTACTTTTTTAAAAAATAAACCTTAATAGACTAAAAAACATAATTAAACTAGGACGACTTGTACTAGCGTTTAACATAGTAAGGTTGTTGCAATAATAATATTGTAATATCCTTTGGCTGTTTTGAGCTTTCAGCTTCGAGTAGAGCTACGTTCAGGAAACGCTGGTATTAAAAGTTTGAAACTACTTGGTACTCTATATAAGGTTGGTATCAAGTATCAATTTATTCACCAAAGTAAATACAGAGAATAATAACTCAAGAGATGGTAGGATGGCCATGTGAGCAAAGCTCGATAAGTTGACCACACTCTTATTACAATAACTATTAAAGACTATCAGGACCTATTGTGCAAACCAGGAGTGCAATGGTTTTGGTGTGTATAATAATTATAATAGGGCTGTTTTGATATTAGAGTGTATCGGTGCGCATGGCTACAGAGCGCATAGCTCTGTAGCCATGGCGCGTATGTTCAAGGGTATTATGTTTGATAGAGATTACTTTTGCAGGGGAAGTTTCTGGAGTTTTGTGTACATTCAATACAAAACCAAATTAAAAGCACAGCTGAAATTCATCACCTGAAATCTGGATGTAAACCAAGTTGAGGGTGTCAAATTCGGAACCCAATGTTATTGCATGCAAGGTTAAATGTTTCAAATTCATGCGTGACATGACACTGAAAAAAAAAAAAAAAAAAAATTAAAAGTTTGAAACTACTTGGTACTCTATATAAGGTTGGTATCAAGTATCAATTTATTCACCAAAGTAAATACAGAGAATAATAACTCAAGAGATGGTAGGATGGCCATGTGAGCAAAGCTCGATAAGTTGACCACACTCTTATTACAATAACTATTAAAGACTATCAGGACCTATTGTGCAAACGAGACCGGGCAAATACATGTGGACAGACACGTGTGTTGGCAGGTAATCATCTTAATACAAGCAAAGACATGAAGACTAGATAATTATTGTTAAGAGCTTAAAATATGACTAGTGTAATGTTTCTTAAATAAATATAGATATTTTTAAATAATATAATCAGGTATAGCATTGCTAAGATATGGGCCTTGTCTTCTAATGGCGTGACTAGCTAAGTCAGTCTTAAAATTAAAATGACGTTAAAGATATCTATATCTATGAAATGTATTTGCTCTTAAGTCAATAAAGTTCGAGGGGAGAGTGTTATTAGCAAAACGATACATAAATAGAGCCTTATACAGTTTATGAATATCGTAGATGGTAAGCGTGTTCAATTGTTTGAACAATGGCAAAGTGTGAGCATACCATGATGAATTAGTACAAAGTCTAATAATTTTCTTTTGTTTGATATGAATACTACTTAAATTACAGTTGTTTGAATCACCCTAGACAATTACAATCGTAAAGATAAGGCAAGACAAGTGTTCTATATAATGAGAATACACCTGATAGAATGTGTTTCAATCTGAGCTTAAGTCCAGTATATATCAAGTTCCCGACGTAAGTGGTATGATATTTTCAGTCAAGATGTTGGCCAATAAAACCTCCTAGGAATTTCGAAGGAGTTACTTGGATAATTGGAAGATTGTCAATCATAACACTGTGGTCGGGATAATTTCTTCTACTATACTTATTTTTAAACATTATGTAATTAGTTTTAGGATCTGAAATAACTATGAACCTGGAGGTTCTTAGAATGAACAAGATAAGACACTGTGCTTCTATTGTTCTCTGACTGTGAACATCTACTAACACAAAAAGTTCCCGCACACTAGTCCATCTAGAATTAGAACGTAGCGGGAGCATTGTTCAAGCTAAAGAGCATCATCTTGTACTGGTTTGGTACAAAAGCTGGATTTTTTTAGTTTGCTCTTTCATGCCGTGAAACTTTGGAATTTGCCAGTATCCCTTTAATAAATAAAACTTGCAAACAAATTTGACATGTCTCTTCTTATCAATACAATCAATTCTTGGTATTGGATACGAATATGTCTTGGATTTTAGATTTGTAACTCTTAAAATATTGGCTAACGCGATACGACCCATCAGTTCCAATACCATTACAGACGGTGGCGACCAAACGCTGTGACTCAATTAGTTCATTCTGTAACATATAGAGCCTCTCTAAAAATGGTACAATAAAAAAAATCGGTTGATGAAGTTTCATTAGAAGTTTCATTCTTACTTAGCATAATATTAAAGAACAAAGACTGGGTTTTCCAATTGTGTCTGTTTCATCTTACTTTTTTCAATTAAGAGATTATAATCAATTTAGTGCGAGACACCAAAATTGATTTTGTGCCACTTTTAGGCAGAGTTGTTTGAATAATGTGCCATGCTGTCCTGAAGCTCACAAAAGATTGCAATACATGCTTCAATAGTCAACATAAGTTCAATGATATTTTCTTTTCTTAAATTATAAACAAAATACAAATATTTATTGCACGTTTTAATGAAATCAAGCTTTGAATTCAAAATTGGTAACTGTTAAAATCATGCCAGGAAGGATATAAATAAACACTCCAAATCAAACTAGATCTGTTTACAGATCTGAAAACAGTCGAGAGTGCTTAGACCGGAATTTGTAGAAGTAGCATTTTTAGTGAAAATCAGGTCTTGGACTCCTTTGACCCCAAATGACCTTTGATCAAAATTTCATTAAGTAACTTTTGTAGGGGATGCCAAATTACACCACATACATGAGTCACGTGATCAAATTATGTAATCTATAACGTACTTTGAAGTATTTTGACCTTTGACCCCTAAACCATGGGTCAGGTGATGGGCGTCATCATTGACTTTTATTGACCTCTCATCAAGTACTACAGGATTGGATAAAAAGATTTTCTATTTGACCTTGTTTTAAATTTTACACACAGTAAAGGAATTTGACCTTAGTGACCCCAGATGACCTTTGATCAAAATTTCATTAAGTAACTTTGGTGGGAGATGTCAAGCTGCACCACATACATGAGTGACGTGATCATACTATGTAATCTGTTAAAGGAGTAGTGATTTGAAGTGTAACGTAATTTGATGTATTTTGACCTTTGACCCCTAAACCATGGGTCATGTGATGGGGTCATGATTGACTTTTATTGACCTCTCGTCAAGTACTTCAAGATGGGATAAAAAATTGTCTATTTGACCTTGTTTTAAATTTTACACACAGTAAAGGTCATTGACCTTACTGACCCCAGATGACCTTTGATCAAAATTTCATCAAGTAACTTTTGTGGGGGATATCAAGCTGCACCACATACATGAGTCACGTGATGATACTATGTAATCTGTACAAGTAGTAGTGATTTGAAGTGTAACGTAATTTGATGTATTTTGACCTTTGTTGACCCCAACAACCATGGGTTCAATGTGATGGGGTCATGCTTGACTTTTATGACCTCGTTCGTCAAGTTACTTCAAGATGGGATAAAAAATTGTCCTCTTTGACCTTGTTTTAAATTTTACACACATAAAGGTCATTGACCTTACGACCCCAGGTGACCTTTGATCCAAATTCATCAGTAACTTTTGTGGGGGATATCAAGCTGCACCACATACTTAAAGTCACGTCATGATCCTATGTAATTTTGGTAAAAGGAGAAGTGAGTTGAAGTGTAACGTATTTGATGTATTTTGACCTTTGAGACCCCTTACACCATGGGCATGTGATGGGGTCATAATTGACTTTTATTGACCTCTCATCAAGTTCTTCTACAGATGGGATAAAAAGAATTTTCTAATTTGACCTGGGTTTTAAATTTTACACACAGTAAAGGTCATTGACCTTAGTGACGCCCCGATGAACCCTTTGATCAAAATTTCATTAAGTAAACTTTTGTGGGGGTGTCAATCTGCAACCACATACATGAGTCACGTGACATACTATTAATTTGTAAAAGAGTAGTGATTTGACGTGTAACGTATTTGATAGTATTTGACCTCTGACCTCTAAATCATGTGCCATATGACAAAGTCCTAATTGACTTTTTGTAGTGTTGATCAGTCCTACAAGATGACAGCATTAGTTTTGAGATTTGTCAATTTAATAATAAAAATATTTTTGCAATTTTAACTTTGTTTGACCCTTGTGACCCTATCGTGACCTTTGATACCAATCGGGTCATGTCAAAAGTTCCTGTGCTTGTAACTGTCCTCGGACCAGTTTTGGGTTATTATGGAATGTTCCATGTCTGAGATCTTAGCATGTTTGACAGAAAGAAGAAAGAAGAAACTATATCTTTGTGTACAGATCTGAACACAGTCATAGTACTCAGACCGGAAACGTGTACAAGTAGCAATTTTTTAAGTGAAAATCTGGTCTTGGACTCCTTTGACCCAATGACCTTTTGTTCAAATTTCATTAGATAACTTTTGAGGGGATGTAAACTACACCCCGTGCTGAAGTCACATGATCATACTATGTTGGAAACGCCCAATCGAGCAGTCGTTATCCTAACCAACCCCCCCCCCCCCCGTAATACTTGGCGTATTGGCTGGAGTATATTGAAACAAATTTTGCTCAATATTTCCATACCAAGACCCGATTTGTCATAGTTCATCCCATATGTGTGTATGAAGGTAATTTAAAAAAATGCTGTATCGGTATGGACTTTTTGCTATCAAAATGCCACATGCACACGCATAAACGATTTTATACGTTAACTTTACGAAAAAAGCGATCAACTATGACCAATCCAGGTCTTGGAAAGGAATTTGAGGCAAAATTTGGTGCATAGTAGCCAGATTCTTTCAATACTTCGGGTTACGTTGTTTTTGTCTGAGCGCCGTAGTCTCTTACGTTTGTATACTTCGTTGCCCGAACCTTCGTGGAGTCAACGGCGTGGGTCGGACCCCTATACATAAGATGAGACAAATTTGAATAAATAACGTATTTACCCTTACCCATACCGCCAAGAATCGATTTCTCATCCTTTCCGCGAAACTCTCTGGACAATATCCGCCAACCACAGAAACCTACACAAATACGCTCAATTCTATGTTTTTATAGGACATAGCGGTATTTGCACTTTTCCAAGGGCGGAGGGATTTAGTCTTTATTTTCAAATTGCCGAGTGGCGGCCCATGCCAGTGTCGGGCCAAGCAATCCCAATTTATACCTGGTTTAATTTGTCTTATTTTTAGCATTTGGGCCAAATTGACCCCAGATGACCCTTTGATCAATTTCATTAAAAGGTCCTGGCCCGATCGCTAATAGCCTCGTCCCCAGAGCACCATATTTTACCCGGAAGTGGTCAACATTTTTGATATCAAAAAAGAGTAGCGTACACTATTTTCCTCATTTTCCCCCTGTGAAATCTTAGGGCCAAAGGATGTTTGGTTTGGCAGTTTATGGACAAAAAAGGGGCCGGAAATGAACGCCCATTTTGGTCGAACCAATATTATTTTACACACAATTCTATGGGACTACAAATCACGTTTTTTAGCTCTCCACCATAAAACTAATTGAAATATCTGTGTGAAACTTACTTTTACAGATGGGTTGTTGGGAGAAGGCCATCTATAAAAGATGAAAACTTTTTCATATTCTTAGTCGGATCGGGGCCAATCCCCTTTAGGGGGGGTGGTATGGGGGCCTGAATCTGATACAACATTTGTTTCTAATCCAGAAAATGAGATCAATGCCATTGCTAAATTGTGTAGACGGTTATCTACAAAATGCTTTTTATATTTCGATCGCAATCGAACATTCGTTTCCCGAGAATGGCTGATCAAAGTCAATAGTGTAACGGCGAATTTGCCGAAAATGCATAGTCTCCTATACTTTCTCATGTGAAAAATTTCAAGGGTTATATTTAAGATATTTTAAAGATATTATGTAATGACTATTAAACATTCATTTTGGGCTAAGTTGAAGTAATAAAATACTTATATTATCCTTTTCCATAATTTACAGTAATTAAATGCACTGGGTAAGTGATTTTTAATGTCGTTTATTGTTTTTCTCACCCTGCGATATTTAAGAATAATTTATTTTAAAAATTAATTACAGGACAATGGATGCACCTCTTTCGATGATGTCTTTCAGTATAATTATGATAATTCAGTAAAAAATGAAATTTAAAAAATAATTCCATATTTCACACAAAAGCGGCCCTAATTTTTTGTCTATATGCTTCTGGTACCATATACTCTTTTCTTAAAATACTCAAACATCCAAAACGAAGAACGACGTAACTAGAAAACTGCTACATGCTATGAACAGTGAATTTTGCACCATATTAAGCACATATAGGCCGAGTGACACCATGAAGGCCGCTTTTCAAATTGTGTTTCCAAATTCAAATTAGTGCGCCATGAAATTATGCATTGGTCGATTGCCGGTTGTGCCATGGCAATGGGTATAAAAATCCGGCTTCTGGTTCACGGCGTATTTACCTCCTGCATATTTCACCCAAGTTTCGTCCCCAGTAGCATGTTTTAGTTATATAGTTACATTCGTTCTAGTTTTTAGCCAATCAGCGGCCTTTACTGGTTACCATGGCAACCATAGCAAAAATACATTAAATCTTATGGATTTTAAAACTTTGGTGACTGGGCTACATATGATATATAACATGTATCCACTAATAATGAACATTAGAAAATCCTTCAAAGTTCACTGCTTTCAGACCCCAACCCCCCCCCCCCCCCACCCTTAACGTAACTTTTGTGGGGGATGACAAGATGCACCACATACATGATCCACCAGATCATACTAATTCCCTGGAAAAATGTAGTGATTTTGAATTGTACTTAATTTGAAGCATTTTTTTATCATTTGACCCTAAAACCATGGGTCAAGTGATGGGGTCAAGATTGACTTTTATATGACCTCTCGCCATCTAGTACTACAGGATTGGATAAAAGATTATAAATTTGACACACCCAAATTAAAGTAACTCTTTGACCTTAGTGACGCCAGATGACCCTTTTGACAAAATGTCTTTAAGTAACTTTTGTGGAGGGGGTCAAGCTGCATCACATACATGAGTCCCGTGATCATACTATGTAATCTGTAAAGAGTAGTGATTTGAAGTTTAACGTAATTTGAAGCATTTTGACTTTGACCCCTTAAATCATGGGTCAGGCTGATGGGGTCATAATTTAACTGTTATTGACCTCCCATCAGTACTAACAGATGGAATAAAACGATTTTCTATTTGACCTTGTTTTAAATTTTACAACACCTTAAAGTTTTCCTTTTTGACCTTAGTGACCCACCCCAAATGACCTTTGATCAACATGTCTTTAGTACTTTTGTGGAGGGTGGCCAGCTGCCTCACATACATGAGGACGTGAATCATAATATGTATCTGTAAAAGGAGTATGATTTGAGGGGTAACGTAATTTGATGTATTTGAACCTTTGAAACCCCTTAAAAACATTGGTCATGTGAGGGGGTCCATAATGACTTTTCTGACCTCTCTCCTCATCAAGTACACAGGCGGGATAAAAATATTTTTCTATTGACCTTTTTTTTAAATTTTACCACAGTAAAGGTCATTTGACTTAGTACCCCAGTGACCTTTGATCAAAATTTCATTAAGTAACTTCTGTGGGGGGATGTCACGCTTGCACCAAATACATGAGTCACGAGATCATACTATGTAATCTTAAATGGAGTAGTGCTTTTGAAGGTAAAACGTATTTGAAGCATTTGACCTTTGACCCCTTAAATCAAATGGGTCTGTGATGGGTCATATTAATTTTATTGACTCCCCATAATTACTACAGGATGGAATAAACAGATTTTCTATTTTGACCTTGTTTAAATTTTACACACAGTAAGTACTTTGACCTTAGTACTCCTAAATGACCTTTTGGTATCAAAATGTCATTAAGTAACTTTTGTGGAGGGTGGCAAGCTGCAATCACATACATTAGTTCAATACGTAATCATAATATGTAATCTGTAAAAGGCGTAGTGATTGGAAGTGTAACGTAAATTTGATGTATTTGACCTTTGAACCCCTAACCATAGGTCAGGTGATGGGGTCCTAATTGATTTTATTGACCTCCCATCAAGTATAACATGAATGGATAAAAAGATTTTCTATTTGACCTTGTTTGAAATTTTACAACCCGTAAATCCTTTGAGCTTAGTGACCCCAGATGACCATTTGATAAAATGTCCATTAAGTAACTTTTGAAGGGGGTGTCAAACTACATTACAACCACATACACGGGTCAAATGAATCATACAATGAAATCTGTAGGAGAAGTAGTGTTTTGAAGTTTTGATGACACAAAGAAGCGAAACTAGATCTGTCTACATATCTGAACACAGTCGAGGTCCTCAGACCAGAGGTGAACCCTTAATGACCTTGACCCCTGTGACCTTGAACTTTGTTGACGATCCAAGCTGCTTCATGTGCATGAGTCATGTGACCATGCAATGTTTCTGCGATGGAGTAGCGTATTTTGTAAAAATGAAGCTTTTGCCCCCCTGTGACCCCAGATGACCTTGATCAAATTTCCCCCCAGTAAGTATCTGTTGTAGGGGTGTGCAAACTACAAAACACACATCCCATGAGTCACGTGAGTATACCTATTTAATTAATCTGTAGAATTAGTAGTGATTTGAAGTGTAACGTAATTGAAGTATTTTGACCTTTGACCCCTAAACTATGGGTCAAGTGAAATGAGGTCCCATGATTGACTTTTTATTTACCTCTCATCAAGTTACTACAGGAATGGGATAAAAAGATTTTCTATTTGACCTTGTTTTAAATTTTACACACAGTAAAGGTGCATTGACCTTAGTGACCCCAGAGATACCTATGATCAAAATGTCCATTAAGTAACTTTTTGGGTGGGAGAAGTCAAGCCTGCACCCATACATGAGTCCACGTGATCATATCATGTAATCTGTAAAAGGAGTAGTGATTTGGAAGTGTAACGTAATTTGATGTATTTTGACTTTGAAACCCTAAAACATGGGTCCGGTGATATGGGGTCATGATTAACTTTTATTGACCTCGATTCATCAAGTCACTACGATGGGATAGTAAAACATTTTCTTTTGACTCTTGTTTTAATTTTACAACAAGTAAATAGTTGACGTTAGTGACCCCAGATGACTTTGTCAAATGTCATTAGGTAAAATATGTTGGGGGATTGATCAAGCGGCAACCACATACATGATCACGTGATCATACTATGTAATCGTAAGGAGTAGTGATTTGAAGTTTACGTAATTTGATGTATTGTGACTCTTTGACCCCTAACCATGGGTCATGTGATTGGGGTCATAATTGACTTTTATTGACCTCTCATCAAGTACTCTACCGGATGGTATAAACTATTTTTTCTATTTGACCTGATTGTTTTAAATTTTAACAACAACTTAAGAGTTTGGACCTTTCAGTGACCCCAGATGACATTTGACTCAGAAATGGCATTAAGTAACTTTTGTGGGGATGTCAAGCGGGCACCCACATACATTAGTCAAACGTGATCATACTCTGTAATCTGTAAAAGAGTAGTGATGAAGTTTAATTTACTTTGCTGATTTTTTGACCTTTGACCCCTAAACCATTGGGTCATTTGAATGGGGTCATAATCGACTTTTATTGACTTCGTCTCATCAGTACTCTACAAGGATTGATAAAAGATTTTCTATTTGGAACTTGCTTTAATTTTACATCACAATAAAGGTCATTGACCTTAGTGACCCCAGATGACTTTGGATCAAATATCATTAAGTACCTTTGTTGGGGTAGCAAAGCTGCACCATTACATGATTCACGTGATCATATTATAAGCTGTAAAAGGAGTAGTGATTTGAAGTGTAACTATTTGATGTATTTTGACCTCTGACCCCTAAATCATGTGTCATATGAATCAAGTCATAATTTTGACTTTTTGTCGTGTTGAATCATTCCTACAGGAGATGACAGCATAGTTTTGAGATTTGAGCTATCCTAGATTTTTTGCATGGTAACGTTCTTGATCCCTGTGACCCTATCCTGACCATTGACACTCATCGGGTCATGTCAAAAGTTTCTGTGCATGTACTTGTCCTTTGTGACCGTTTTGGTCAATAATGGGATGTTCCATGTCCTGAGATATTAGCATGTTGACAAAAGAAGAAGAAGAAGAAAGAAGAAAGAAACCGTACGAAGAAAGAAGGAATTGATTCGAACATTATCATGGTATTACTAGATGTATGAACTATAGTTTTTAAGAAGAGATTTTTGTAATGAAACCTAAACAGAGATTGCCGTAGTAAATGCACGTAGCATTTCCCACAAAATTGCATTATTTTTGTTTTTGTTTCCGCCAGAGCTGTCACCTAGCACATAGCTAGTTTACCAGGGTTCACCACGAGGAGGTGAGGTTGGCTTGAGTGTTCTACGTTTCACCACTATTTCAGCTTACCTGTGTCAAATCCAGTAAATGTGAAGGCATGAAAACACTCATACACCCCTAATTTGTCCAGTAACTTATTTTTCGACCATTGCTCCCTGGGACAGCCAGAGCACGGCGCGGACCTTGGAACCGGGGGACGTCCGAGCCGGCATAATTTGTTTTTAGATAACTTTTTAAAAAGTTCATTTTAGGCAAGGATTTCATTCGTGAAATACATTACATTCTGAAAGTGGGTGGTTGGTTCAAAAAATGAACGGGATTTTAAGGATTATTTGAAATTGTATGCATTATACTACAATACAATTAGTATTGTAAAAGACTTTTAACCATATAATTGCAATAGATATTTTTGCAAGAGAGTTTCATTAATTGAAGGTTGTAAAATAATACTATATTTTTTCGAATTATTGAGTCGTCAATTTGATGACTTTTAAATTTTAAGTTATTTATGTAATAAAATATAATTATGATAAAATTGGACATCACATTTATATAAAAATGTACAATTTTAGAGTGGGACATCACTGGAGATGATACATATCCATACATGTATTTTTAAAATTGCTATAGAGTTGACGATTTTTTCATATATCATATAAATATTAACAATGTTTAAACAATATACATATACTGATTATATAATTGATTATACCTGTATAATGTGATTAATTTTTTAATTTCATTTTAGGTTAGCGAGAAATTTTTGCACATAATGAACGTGTGGTATTGAAAACTATAACGGGATTAAATTAAAGGATTATATATTGTATACATTATACTACAAATCAATTATGAATCTGTCACAAAAGACTTTTATAATACAATTGCAATAAATATTTTGCAAGGCGTTTATTATTGATGAAGGTGTAAATATATGATACTTATTGGATTATGATAATAATTGACATCACATTGATAACTAAAATATACAATTTTAGAGTGGGATACCACCAAAATGATTTTATCCCTTTTAAATACATTTTAATTGTTTGAAGTTCATGATTTGCATAATATCATATAATATTATCAACGAATTATAATAATATACATATATGAATAATTCATAATTAATATATTGAATCTGAATATCGCTGAATATGTAATTGGACATATTTTCATTATCGTATGGAATAAGTCTTTTGCTGACTAATAATATACAGTACTGATACATAAACGAAGGCAAAGTCTGATACTATTTGATGGCATTTTAAGATATGAACTTGAATATGACATTGGGTTTTATGATATTTTGAAAATATTGAATTTAGAATACGTGAAATCTTTAAATTGGAAAATATCTTCATTGAAATAATATCTTACTTATTGAACGAATTCAAATGATCATTTTGTTATTTATTCTTGATTGTAACTAATCATATTATTTGTTGTTAATTGTAGGTGTTTTTTTAATAACTTTGCACATATTGTTATGTCTTAAATTCCTAGTGAAATATTACAGTTGTGAACAGTGAGTTATAAATACTGTTAACATTTTATGGCAACCAATGTGGGATTATGATAACTGTAGTAATTTGCATTGGTGCACTGCTGTATTCTTGAGGCATTGGCTTGATATAGACGTGATCTAAAAGAGTCCCTTTGGCTGTCGTAGGCTGTTCAATGAGCTGTTTGTAATGATCCCAAAGTAGGAAAGATGGATTCTTCATCAAGAGTCCTGAATGAAATCTCCAAGAATAAGATTGTAATTAGTGGCTAATATTCAATTGGGTAACAGATTATTGATCTCTGAACTGACCTCGCGTAATTTTGTTTTAATGGTTTAATTTCATCTTCATCATGTTTGTGTTTCCAATGTTTTTGATTAATAGTATATCGGATTGTTTTCATTCGATGAAAATATGCGCACATATTTCCACATTCACACTGTTCTGAATATACATGGCAACACCTCTTCCTTTGCCAGAATTCAATGTTTCTAAAGAATAACCGTCAATGTTGATAAGAATCTAAGGATTGTCATTTTGTAACCAGTTTTCAGACACATATCACATATTCCTTTCCTGATTTCTGTGTCCTTTTCATGTCTTCCAGATTTTAATTCAAACTTTTGTATATTGTGATGTACAATATGACATTTTTTGTATGATCTACATTTAATAATACAAGATTAGCTACTGACAAATCACCCTGAGTCATTGTAGTTATATAGTTTTGAACATTGTCATCACAAAATATGCGTGCTTCGTTGAAATCCTTTAGATACATTTCCATCAAGATGGTGACAGACAAGACACGGCTGAGTGCTACATATGCCATTTTTCTTTTTGGTAGACGTTTCATAATATCCTGCTTGATCGGTAGTTTGACCTTGTACCTTATGAATGGTTGGCCAGACAATTTTTTTTTTTTAATGGTACCTGTTCTCTTGTGGAGTGAAGGCCTTTCCTTTCCATTGAAATGACTCTTTTCCTTGGCTTTAAATTGGAATGCATTGGGGCCCCCCCCCCCCCCTCCTATTCAGGTGGATAAATTCAGTTTGTCCTTTGCTTCTACAATAGCGATCTATCAAATTTGACATATACAACTGTTGGCATTTGTTGGATTATTTACAAATGTAATCCCTTTGACTATGGGGCCAAGACACCCTTGGCATAAGGCCGGTCAGACACATCACATTTGATATGAAATCAAACACGGCATTAGTTGCTAAATTTTTTCATTTCACCTCGTCTGCTAAGGTCGTGTCATCTTTTGATGTCGTTCTATGTGGGGGAGTCGTGCACCGTGAATAATTTGTTGGTCCCATCTTTTTGATCCACATCCATTTGCTTGTATGGTGAATACTTTGTGTTGTTTCAGAACTATTTTTCTGTTATTGTGCTCATTGACGTCAACGTTGCGGTACATAAATGTAATGCTCATCAGGAGCAACTAAATCATCATTCATTGAAACTACTCGCTATTGTAGTAATTGCTTATCAACCTCATTGATTGGCTCGTTTCGTTTCCTGGTCCTGGTGCTAATCCGTTAAGCATTTGAGCAAAATTACATCATCTTTTTTGACGCATGATATCTGTTAATTCCACAATTTGGAATAATGTATTCCATAAGTCTTCATATTTCATCACGTGGAAAACAACAATGGTGTTCTAGGAGAAATTGGTGGTAGTTGATGGAAGTCTTCCTACTGCAAGAACGGATACATTTCCAAAGTAACCAGTGCCTGATGTTCCTTTAATCTGTTGTAATCGTCCATGTACGTAATCTAATTGTGGCGTGCTGACCATGGAAATTTCATCTATGATTACAAGCTGTAAATGGCGATATTTCATATTCGTAGCGGTTTCAGACTTTCTCACCAAGTGGCGATAGTTGTAAGGTAATTTAGCAGGTATCTTTAATGCAGAACAATTTGTTTGGCTATAAATATGAAAGCAGCTGTTCCTGTATTGCAAGCAGTAGCACAGTACCTTCAGCAGTATCCTCTATCGTATGTGTAAAATGTTTTCTTTGCATAGTAAAATTAATGCATTTAATGAGGTGACTCTTTCCAGTCCCCCGCTACCGCCCGTTTACAAAGATTGGAATGGTGTACAGTGTGATACTCTAGCTTTGTCGTTGCATAACCACTTGAAATGAAAACATGGTTAACACTTGACGTTGCTTCTCAGTGATCTGTCCATCATAGTGTCATTAGGCTTGTTCTTCAGTTACTTCCGGGCGACATGCTTCAATTGCACACCTGGGTATCGTTTGAGGATGCTGTCGTTGTCCTTGAATTCGGGAATTTTCTATCTACTTGGCATACTTTCATCATCTGATCATCCAATATTATGACGACACTTAACGTCATCAAAAATTTTTGTTGTTCTGCTTGTGGATGAAGGCATTCCAAGCATCTCGAAGGTCTGCGTCTGGTATTTCTTGCAATGCTTCCCCATGCAGCGTCAAATGCATCATCTTTCCCCCCCGGGGTTTCAAATTCTCTTTCATGTTTTCTTGAACTAAACTATTTCCTGAACTGACACTTACAATGGCATTAATAGTAACGTTACCTTGCAAGTGGTAACTTTCATAAGTATCATAAGATTATGGCTGCTTTATTTGTTTGGTCTGTGGTGGGAAGTAAAGACGTAACATGTTCATGTGATTCCTCTTTCTCTGTCTTTATCGACACTCGTGATAGCGGATGACAGCTGGATTGCCTCGTGTTCTTTCTCTCGATCTTACTGAATAGTTTTCTTTTAACTTAATAGTCCACAGTTTTTGGGATCTTCATCTTCATGTCAACTGTTTCTTGCTCTTATCTGATTCCTGCTTCATTGTCTGGTTTTGGTATTTGCCTTGCTTGACACTGTATTATTAGAAAAGAATTTAGCCATGCACATATTTTTTTTTGTATTCGATGTACTTGGTCTCGCAATGTAATTTCTCCTCGATTTGAGTTGACTTCCAAACCTCCTCAGAATTCCCTGCGTTTTCTTGAAGTTCTCGAAGTGGTAAGGAAAGTTTTTGTCCATCAACATCGGTTTGAATGACAAAACTACATTTCGTTCTCGAACTTTGTTTCATTGGCATGCTACAAACGGTATATATAGCATCCAGGAACACTCCTTTCCTGTTTCTGCCAGGTACACACTATTCCCTGCTTTTTCATCAGATATTGCATCTGCGTTTTCCTTCTCTTGGCTTCTCTTTGTGCGTTTCGAAGCAAGTCGCCCATTTCCTCTCAATTTGTCAATAGGACAGCATATAACTTGCAGCAAAGGATGCCAATACTATTGGAATATCATGGTTTTCCATTCCAAGCACTCGAATTAGTGAGATTGTAGTTGTTTGACCCATTGTCATTAGTGCGGTCCGTTTTCAGATACACAGTTGTTTCGTTGGGCAAGAATGGAAGTGAATTTTCAAAGTTCTGAATGCGTTTTTTGAGCGACTTCGCGTATTTTTGTCATATCTGCGTCTTCCGTTAGTTTTCTATTCATCCACCTTTACGATCATATTTTTTGTATCAGGTTTGCCTTTTTTCTTCTCTGCTTTCACGGCCTGTTTCGAGTTCAAATTCGTTCTGATTCTCGTCTATTTGTTCAGCAGGGGGTCTGCAAATAAATGTTCCCTGTTGATGGTGTCTTGGGAAAAGATAAAGCGACGACTTGCCCTGTTTTTCTACAGAGTTTGTAGAGTTTTGCATGCATTTGGACACTTGACACTATTTCGTGCAACTCGGCATCAGACTCTGTTGGTAGTTTTCAACAGGATATATCGGTCTATGAAATTCCCGATTTCCCTTGCTCGTCTGGATCTTTATTGAGCAGTGGTGCGTCCCTTTCACCCATACTATCATGTATATGAGGCCACCCCTCTTGTTGAAAAACTCTGTTCTGTAATAGTAGTCTTCAACTTTACCTATGTGATTAGCTGGTGACAGAATCACATCGTTAATGAAGGTATAGACTCTTTGTGAAACATTCTAGCTGCTGTTGCTTGATTAGACATGATTATCTTAACCATGCTCTTCCCATGTCCATATTGGTTATGTTCTTCTAAGACAATTGGCTTGTTTGAGAATGGCGTTGTCATTTTCAATCCTCGTCCTATCAGCTAGCACTAAGGTTACAAAAATGTAGGGATGCCTAATTGCCGGATCATCGCAAAGACGTCTTTTCTTTGATTTTTTTCCCAGTAAAGGTGGGCCTCTCTGATTTTGGACATGAATCTATATCCTTGGTCTCTTTTGATCAGTTTGGTTTGAACTTGCTCATGTCGGTCAAAACATAGATGCTGTTATCTCTTTGCCATCTGTGGTTCTTAGTGTTTCCCGTACGCAAGGCAATAAAGTTGTCCCATATTTGCTGTTGGCCTGTACTCTGTTGCATTAACGCAAAAGAATATTCCCTCGGGATTGCTGCAAATCTGTTGTCGGCCGAAAATATGCGAGCATGAAAGTAACGAGATGGCGATAATTTATCTTCTCTATCTTCATTGAAAGTGTTTGAAGCATCCGGAAATTCGACGGGAAAACATTGCGCTTCCATTTTCAAAACAAGTTCAGGATTATTACCTTCTCCTGGTGCAAAGCACAGAATTGATTCATCATATTTATCTGCAAGATACTGAGCAAAATCTACCGGATGTAGAAAGGAGTAAAGTGGAGCGGACGTGTTTGTGATGTAATCTTCATCATTATCATTTATACTGTCGTCTGTTTTGTCATCTGGACTTTCATTTCCATTTGTGCTACCAACACGTTGATTTCCTTGTGCATTTGCCTTATCTTTAATGGCGTCATTGACATTAGTATCCAGTTTGTTGACGCATTGGATGTTGTTATGACCGTTATCCACATTTTTGTACTCCTGCTCTAAAAAGAACACATGTTTCCAACAGTTGACCTAAAATATACGGGACTCACGAAAAGTCAATCCGCAAGAAATGATAATTGCTGTCAAGCACAAATGTAGAATTTAGCGTTACCCGGAGTCGCTTGAATACGCAATGAACTACTTTGTTCTATACTATTCGGAAGCATCTACATATAGACTCCATAAAGATAATACTTGCACATTACATGCTATTATCTTATTGCTTGATGGGTGGTTCTCATTGTCAAAACTTGGAATTTGTATATGATCGATTTATTCTCATAGTTCTTTGAATTAAACAGTAATTAGTTCCATCGACATTTATCTGGGTTTGGAACGTGCAAACCCCAATCAGCTGCAGGTAATTAACGACCTATATTTCGAATTCCATTGTCATTTCTTATTGTCCTATTCTAACAATAAACCAAGCTATTGATTTCGAGTATGCTAGCACTTCAGTTGTTGAAGTATATTGTTGTTATTTTGGTCGTATATTATTGATAGTTTGAGTTTGGGATGTGAACTCAGATCTTGATGATTGTATTGAAGATGTTAGTAATAACTATGTACGGTTTATGAAGTTGATTTCTTATTTGTCAAGGTTTTGATATTACGCCTGATAGAGGCAATTCGTATCCAATGTCGGAATATTAAAACTCAAATAAAATGTTTACATAATGAAAAATTGCTAAAACAAGTTAACTGCCTTACATACTGTGATATTCAGTTCTCAACTGAAACAATAACATTTATGTTATCGACAATTTGTAGTTAACATACCAGACTTTACTGTATGCCAATTTTCTTCTCGTCCCCCTTTTCACAGGTGAAATGATTAACTACTTGAATTAAATTGATCAGTTACATTTATCAACTAGTACCATGTTATCCATGTAGTAACATTTTCTCTTCTGAGTCATTGTTACATGTACCCATCATCCAAAAAATAACAACTTTTTTTTTTAAAGATTTTTGTGCTTTACACAAAAACCTATTAATTATATTATCAGCATTGCTAACTAGGACTATGCCATTCAGTAAATGCCACACCTCATTTGAAGTGCAAAAATATACTAGTAGTACCATTTCATATAGATATTGTAAAATACTATAATCCGAAAAATTAGACCAAATTTCAATCCCTGGTCTTTGTAATTCCTGTAAGATGTCATAAACCACTAGGAAAATATACTTTTAAATCTTGGTCCTGACGTTGTTTAGTTATTTGTATTTTAACTCATGCTATAACTCTCATGTGGTTAGTAGTAACTTTGGCTTGTAATTACTAATATCGGTTTGGCATGTACAAGGTCTCATTTATTGAATTATCATTGTACATGCAAGGAATAATTTTAACTGCACTCACTAGTAGAACGAGGCCATGCATGTCACCAAATTGTCAATTTCTCAGAAATACAATGCGGCAGCAGCACCCTTTGAAGTAACTTAGCCATATTTGTCTATGTGGATCAAAAAAAATTGACGTATGGCAACGTCTCTGTAAAGAGCCATAACGTATCCAGCAAAATTCACAAGATTTGAAATTGTGAAAGCCTTTAGCAAATGTGTGTATACGACTATAGGATGTGTTTCAAGTTTCCTATTAATGAAGTTCTTGTATTCGATGGAATTCAATGGAATTATTCGATGGAATACGAACTAGTGCCCGATTGTTACATCTGTGCATAGATAATCATGAAAGAACTTTGTATGCAAAGATATTAGCATCTTAGTTGTAGCATTTATTTTCTCTCAAGTACGTTACATCATGCTGTTGCTACATTTATCTGTGAAGTATGTCCATCATTCAAGTATATTTTTTTGGTTTTACAAAAGTAACTATCGCTGATTCCATGAAATATGAAAGCAAATTATTTCAATTTGGAATTGGTGACGAAACTGGGGCTGTTGAGAATGTTTTGCAAACAAGTCTATATAAATTGACTAGTCGTATTCGTTTTTGTTCTAAGCTATGAAAGGTTGGAAGCACACAAATACTAGAATATTTCCGTTCGATAAGAATAAACATTGAGCTTTTCGTTGATCAGAATATGTAGTAAGTTAGGTAATGAACAATCTAACCTGGATTGGTACCGTGAGTTATTTTAGGCTTACCTGTGGTTGACTTATTTTCATGAAAGTAGTATCACTAAAGTAGAGTTAGTGACGTTTGTATCACCAGAGTTGATATCAGCCAAGAAGTTATCAGCAAAGTTATCAGCAAAGTTATTATCAGCAAGATATTATCAGCAACGTTATTATCAGCACAGATTGTATCAGCAGAGTTGCTTCAACAGCCATAGTATTCATTCTGTTATTTCAACAATCGCAGATTAGATATAGGCCGCCTGAAATAAGCTGTTGGAGAATATAACACATGAAAAAAATCCCTGGAAAAAAGTTAAATTGTAAAAATTTGGCATTTACTAAACAAATTATTCTCCAAAATGCATTTGCTTACTTTTTGATCGGGTATTGTAGTGATATATAAAGTATGGATAAACAGGGGTAATTTCGTATTTATTGGCAATGATCAAATATTTATGTGGAAGTGTTTGACTCACGTCTGTATTCAGATAAATTTTGAAGTATCAAAAATATACTGTGTTGTTCATCAGTTACTAGCGACGACGTGGGTGATAGATACAAAGTAAATAACACTTCGATATTGTCCAGAACTGAGCGCTAAAAGAAGCGTGTTTCTTGTCAATTAACAACAGGCTGGTATAACAATTTAGCGACAGCTTATTTTAGACGATGCAATTGCTGAAGGGGGCGACTGTTGAAGTAGGTTAGTGGGTTAGTGGTTAGTATTGGACTAGGGATCAGATTAGTAGTCTGTTAATTTCACGTGCACCTTTGCTATCCTTTCCAGGATATTTTACAGCTGATGTTTAAGCAGCTGTATTTATACTACTTGAAAAGCTGAGTAATTAATTTGACAAGTTATTTCCGAAGTTTGAGCTAGCAATTTCAAAATTCAAAAGTGGCAGTTTATTTGATAGTGCATGTACAACGCATTCCATAACAAATGCATATCCCCATATTCCCAGTCTGAAAAGTCAAATTCTCATAAAAACACAAAAGCCTTTTCAAAATAGAAAGATTTAGAAGACAATTATGGTATACTTATGGCAACTATATAACATCTTTCTGTTTTCATTTAAGTCAAACATGGTGATTGAAATTGAGACATGGTATATGCTTTGCTTTTTGCAGATAGCATAACATTTTTTCTTGATACAATGTTTTTTTTTTTTTTGGTTTAAAAAATATGTGTAAGTACATAAGTTGTAAAACAGTCTCAAAATTGATGGTGAAACATAACTATGATAATTATAGAAGGCCTCCTCTACACCTTATCTGGCGATGTCCTTTGTAAGTAACCCCATGTAATATTTTGAACAAAATCTTGACTATGACTTCCGTTCCATCAAATAGTCAACATACATGGGAAAGAATTTAGTATTCTGCCACAGGCAACGTTAACGGAATAAACCGCATGTTAAAGGTGCCGAATTTTAAGTGGTGACAGAATACTAAATTCATCCCCATACATGTACCAGAAAATGACTTAAAATAAGGTGGTGCTTGGTTGAAAATTCTTCTGGTCATTTCAGGGCGAGCTTAATTCCAAAATTTCATTTGAATCCAACATACCATTTTAAAATAAGCGCCAATTGTGTATATTACAATAGCCAAGAGAATAATGTACAAATTATTTTCCGGTTACCGTAAACAAACCATATTTTTTAGCTTATAGCAAAATGGGACAGAAGCCAGTCAAAATATAGATTAATGATGTTACATCATAGTAAGCGCTTTTATTTCATACCACATTTGTTATTGTTGTCCCTATATGTGAATTGCAACATGAATTGTTTTGGGAAAATTCCATTTTAACATGGAAATTACCCACATGTGCTTAGACGGTGGCAGACAAGAAATCTCAAATGCAGAGCATCCTTATTGCTTATACGTGTAATAACAAAATTGGAAAGAATTTTTTAATGTTATCAAGCAATATTTTCTTACTCCGACTGTCCGAGTTGAAGAGTTTTTAAAATGTTAATGTATGAATAACAAGCAAAATGATCAAATTCATACATAGGCAGGCCATGGGAAAACCCATAACTGGTCCACGTTAAAGCTCCCAAATTCGTTTGAGGTTCGATCTGTATTTATTTTCTTTGGGTGAGTTGCTATATTGAATATGGGACTTGGCTGCCATTGTTTGAATATGCTTAATCTGAACACTGAATCTGCAACAGAGTGGTCTTAATCAACTTCGTATATAAAAAAAAAAACACCATTGTTGGTGGTTAGAACAAAGTTTGATACAAGACTAAATTATACTATAGTCGATCCAACCTCATGTCCCCCATACCATTTGCGTGGAGGTATAAGCTCTGATGTGTGAGGGGCAATAATAAGGCTTCACAACAAATCACTGATTTTGAAAATCGTCTTAGAGGATTAAATGAGAGTAGCATAATGATCACTGCCAAGCCAGAGAAGGGCAGGATATCTATATTTTTCCTTGCGTTATGCAGATGCATTTGAATGTCCAAATGTATACCTAATAAATGTAGGCAGACATGTACATAGTATGTACAAGAATCTGTAGGCGATTTAATTAATTTACACGTAGTATACGTACAACACAAGTTAAATTGAGGTTTGGCCACAGGAATCCTATTAAATATCAATTGAAAGAAAGAATGAAGAACGTAAAGAATTTTATTATTGCAATACATAGTAACGTTAAAGCCCTGTGAACACCAGTTTCACTTCTACGAGTATAGCAATGATGTCCGTGATGTTCTCGTCAAACTGAAAGAAAAAAATCTGAGGGTTCAGCCATCATGCTTGAAAACGTAAATGAACGATTGGACATGGCTACTGGAATGTCGCAAGACAATAACCAGGCTGTTGAAGCCGAAGAAAGCAAGTGAACCAAAATAGTCCACATCGACGACTTTGATCGACAGGCGATCATTAGGAAAATTCACCAGTTTTATCAACGGGGTTAATTCCCAACCCTGGACGCATAACCCCCGC
>JAMKCH010017592.1:0-163037 GCA_023653785.1 Ophioderma brevispina | reverse complement strand
GCTGAATAATAATGATAGCCCTGTGTGGATGGATGTACTTGGTTGATTTCCTAAAGCTGGCATTTAGTGAGGGCTGTTGAGCATAACAAGGAAACTATGGCCGGCAGTGAATCAAAGCGAGCAATTATCAACCATTCTATACCGAAGCAAATATTTTGCAATTATGCATGAATACAGGACTGTCCAGAAGCTTTGTGTGTGTTTAGCTGAAACCATAATAAGTGAATTTTAAACTTTAGTGCAGTATTTTTTTTTTTACTGAAGAATTTAAAATTTTTCTGTGAAATTTGTGCTGATACTAGTAGGCAGAGACAAACAAGGAATTACAAGTGGGGAAGAGACTTAGGAGGGAGTTCATGTGGAAAGGTGGGTACAGGAATGTGCAGTCCAAAATGGTAGCATTTCAAAGGTCTCTGGTATAGTCACATACAAACTTACAAAAGCTGGTTTTTGGAAGGCATTCATTTTCCAAATTCTCTCAAAAAAACCTTGAAAAAGTGCTAATTTTTCATTTTGTAGCAGAATTTGTGAAATTTCCCAAAATTTTAATACAAATATTGCTGAATTTTGAATGGAAATTATCTCAAAGTTTCCAACCATACGTCCTTGTTCAAAACAATATCAAAACCCACAGGGAGGACATGCTATTAGGATAAGGATTAAAAAACAGGTTAGGATTAGGATTTAGTATTAGGTTTATTGGAGCAATGATGAAATCAAGGTTGCCACAAATTTCCTTAATTCTTATACCTAGTATTTTTCCTTATATCAGTTACAGAATGCTGTGTGAACTACTGAAGTTAAGAGGATCGGCAAGACGACCAAGGTGTTACTGCACAAATCCATCTAAATTTCATAAGCACATCATAAACAAGCCTGGTAGGAATAGTGCAACAATATTGAATTGCTTACCTTTAAATTATAGGTAACAGTGGATCTTATTATAACCATAGACTGTATGTGTGTAAAATTGCATAGTATGTGAAGATGTGATGTCTACCAGTTATAAGAATATTTTGGATGGTGAGAAAGGACAGACTTGAAGAAGGAATGTGTATATTTCATTAAAGGTACAACAATAGATTTCACATGTCAGGTGTCTCCCCCCCCCCCAAAAAATGAAAGCCTTATTTTTGGCAATGATGTAAAGCTTTCCATTTAATATCCCCATCTGAAAGGATTAAGCTTAAAATGATTTTCATTTGGTACAAAAATGTGAAATTTCTTAATTCGTATTGAAGCAAATACAAAATTCAGACTATGATTTATTGAAATAAAAGCAAATCCAAATCTTGTTTTCACTTTTAAGACATTTCTGTAGCCAAATACAAGGTCAGAAATTTATTGAGTATTTAATATGAAATCACTACATATGCCTTGAAATCCCTCGTTGCACCTTTAAGATTTGAAGGGATACTTTTAAACATGCAAACTTAAACAACATCGAACACAACCTGTAATCTCTGTAGTCCCACTGCACAGTGTAAATTGTCAGTGTACTATCAATAAATAATTGCTTTGTGTAAGCACACCCTCGTACACTACTGCTTTCTCCAAATGAAAATAAAACCTATCAAAATTTACTTGGAATTTGTAATACTAGTAATTAAATATTTATTGAAGGCCTATAGCATTTTTTCACAAGCAGAATATTATAAGCTATCAAATTATAAATGTTATTTCTGTTTAAAAAAGCATGACACTTAAATAAAGACAGTATAGGTCAATTCACCTTCTTGACCTTATGAGCACCGGGTACTACAAAATCAATACTGTGTCACGCTGTTTAAACATGCCCCATTCATAGCTTTTCACTAACAATAGGAAAGCAAATACACTACCCATGGCTTGTTACTGGGAACACACAGGGTGGTAAAATCAAACTCTGCATTTACTCACAAACAGGAAGTGATATTTTGTCTAAGAAGTCGGCCTAACCAGGAGAGCGTCGGCATATGTGAATAGTACTACTATGTAGTACAACTATTCAACATGCAGAAAAAGTCAAAGTGGTTTCAATAAAAGTCAACACTTTTTCATAAATTTGGTTTCCAAATAGGCTTTCTATCATGCTTGAAATAGAAGTACAATGCATTCAACGGGGGCGTGTCTGATCTAAAGCTTTTTGATTGGCTAGCTAGCAGTACACACAAAATGAATTATTTATTGACAAGTTACAATGTGCACTGTAATCATTTAGCAGGAATCTACAGTGTTTGGATGCAAATGGGCTATTTGGCAAGGCAGGGTGCCATCCCAAACTTTTCGAAGTTGAATTTCCTACCTGTAATCACCCTTGAAGAGTTTGTGTCAATCTCATATTTTGTCAACCCCTTTTATCAAGGTGACAATCCCTTATGTTTGAACTCAGAACTCAGTGTAGTCCTATTTGGGATGGGAGTATCTGTGTATTCATTGAAAAGCCTTCACAAAAGCTGTTTACATGTTTTATTCTATTACCATACACCTTTATGCTAACAGATTAAAGCATGTAAACCAATGGGTACAGTGGGCAAGTAAAACAGAAATGATTAGCTTTAAATAAGTTAGAACTTCTTAACACAAACTAACCTCCTGTGAATTAGGGGTGCACTTATTCACCCTCTGAAGCAAGGTCTATTTTGGATTTCTTATTGCCAAATGTTAAAATGAAAGTGGTGTTCATAACTATTCGAAGAACATTCACTGTGAGCTAGTAAAATCTCAATTCCCTTGGCACAGTTCAGTACCTTCCATTCACCAGTGTATTTTGAAAATACACCCCTGGTTTTTGGGTATGATATATACGATACCCAGTTCACACAAGGTCAGTTCATGTCAATGTATGTACAACCCACTGAACTGTGTCCTTGGTGGATGAGCATATTGTAACTCATAGTGATTTATTAAAACAATATAGCATTCCCCAAACATGTGTCATCTGCCATCGCGGTTTGTAAATGAGGGCAAAGGCCACGAGGTCACCATTTTTGAGCCATGACCTCTGACTCCTTGATGACCTCTGACCCCACTCTTGAAGAGGCAACATGTGGGGCACTACCCAAGGACCATTACATCCAAGTTCCTTGAAATGTGTGGAAACAGGCAATTATGTTTACCACATGCACACTACCAAAACAATCCCCAAGCGCCATCTTGCATAGGACACAAAATTGACAGGGTGTTTTTACTGAGACGTGTACTGCAAGTAAAGATTATTTTATAAATAGACCAAAAGCCAGAGGGTGCTATTCCCAAAGCCGCAAATGTCTCGGTATGTGAGAGCATGTATTGTATGTGCATCTCTGTGGTGTGGTACTAGTTGTAGCAGCATTGCATTGCATTAAATGTAATCAGTTATTTCATAACTGAGAGAAATATCAATATTGTTTTTGTATGCAAATCTCGTTGATTACAACCATGGAGGAGTTAACTAACCCAAAAATGAGAACCATAAACTTAGACTTTGTCTAGAGTTACAGTGACATATGATAGATACCCTCTTTCATTCATGCTAGCATTTTAGTTATACCGTGTGTTCACATGCATGTAATGCTGTAACTCTTGAAGACACCACATGGTTGTACAACCGAAACTTGATATGGAACATTATCATACCACTAAAAAGATCAAGGATACCGGGAGTGCCTACTGGGATATTTTTGTATCAAGTCAGTGATTCTTATTCAGCGCGACTACGCATTATATCTGGTCAGTGTCCGCGTACTTCTCATGATCCCTTTCACAGATCGGGTGTGATTTTTGCTTCTATCTCCTCGTTGGGCATAAAATTTGGGTTTATAATACTTTATTTATGGACAAAATATTGTTTTCAATAACGAACGATGACTTTGTTATTATAAATATATTTTGAATGACTTAGTGGTATGATAAATTCGTTATCGGGTTTTCAACATCGTCTCTCTGATACGGGGAATTACCATGGACTAATAGTCCCATACTGGGGTCAGCCTTCGGTTTCACCCGGCATGGGGCTTCACGCATGGTAATTCCCCGTATCATAGCTCTGTTTCACCCGATAACTAATATTCCCCGACAAAAACCTAGGCTGAGAACTGCTTAGGGTCTGACAACTAAGTAATCATCATTATAGTTAACTACAACAGCAAGCTTTTCGCTTAATAGATACTTTAGTGAGTATGTTACTTATTAAAATTCTGTGTTTAAACTTAGTCTTCCTAGTACACAATGAATTCTGATTATTGTTTACTGCTATATTATTGACTAATGAGAGCATAACTCTTGAAGTGTTACACAAATGAGTAACAATATACAATGCAGTATAATTTGTAATGTTGTACATTAAAAAAATGTAATACTTAGACTGAGTTGTTATTGCCGTTATTTGAGTGTTAGCATAGTTTTTGTCTTGCCCCTGAGCTTGCACAGAGCAAGACTAAGACTCACTATTTCCTTATGTGTATGCATGTAGTGGTGTAGTATGATTTCCGGTAAACTTGTGGGGGGTAATTTGTTATCTCCAGCCCAAATGCTTGGGCGGGAGATTGCAGCAAAAACTTGATCAGAAGAATCACTGCCCCAAGGTGTATATGTGGTGTACTCTATTTGGGTGCGAGTTGAGAGATCGTTGGGGGTGATTAAAAGGGGTTATCTTTTTAAAATCTATTCCATTCCTTTTCTGCCACAAATTAAAATGCTACGAATCCCAAAACTTGTCGATATAAGCACTTACCCAAGCCCCTCAAATGGGTCGAGAGGTTAAATCTTCAAAGATGACATGAGTTAAAGATTTTTATTGAATTCAGATTTTTACTCCCAAATTTCCACAGTTTTATTTTAATTTATTTTCGCATGTTTTGGGTTCACTTTTACCCAAATTTGATGTGCTTTCAGATTTGTGGGTAAACGCACTGGCATCTCTGGGTTATGTGGGCTGATTAAAGGGACTTTCTTTGCAAAAGTATCTTTTTTTTGATCTTATTTTTCAAGACATCAAATGCTACAATATATCACTGTGGTCATATAAAGCACTAACCCAAGCCACTATGAGGTGTACACAAGATTGGGGTCAAGATTAGGTGGGTGGATTAAAAGGGCATTCTGTCCATCTACATTCTGAGTCGGTACCACATGCCAAATGCTTAAAGGTGACACGAGAGATTTCACATATCAGATGTCCATTTAAAAAAGATAAAATACGATTTTTGCACTGATGTTAAAAGCTTTCCACCAAAATATCCCCCCCTGAAAGAATAAAGCTGAGAATATTTTTTGGTACAAAAAAAAATTATGAAATTGTTAATTTCGTTATAGGAGCAGATACGAAATTCAGCAGTTTTGCATCGAAAATAAGCAAATCAAAATCACTTTTTCTCTTCTTTTAGGACATTTCTGTAGCAATAAAAGGAAAGAAATCTGTTGAGGTCTATCTATAACAAATTATTATTATGGACAACCAATATTGAGTGTCCTCAAACTCTTCGCACCTTTAAACATTTGTTCGGATTCGAGACAAGAGTGGTTTGTATTTTTTTTAAATATTTCTTACATGTTTTTAACTCATATATATAACGTCGCATAATTACATTATACCCTTATAACTACTCTCTATCTTTGCTTTATTCTGTTGATGGGAAAAACACAGTTGCCAGAGGGTATAACATAATTAGACATAGGCCTTTGGAAGGAACCCTGTATGATCTAACTTATTACCAAAAATACAAAAAGGTATATATACTGACATTATCAACTGCATGCACTTACCACTTATCATCTTGTTTAAAATCACTTGAACCAAACTGTAAAGTTAGCCATGATAATTCAATCCATGATTTTGTAAGCCCCTAGAGTACTGTTGTAAATGATTGGTCTCGACCCTTTTCGCTCATAAAACAAAACTCCTTAAGCCATAATATTCCACAGGGTACATAGACAAAATACATCGTTCCCAGAACGCTTGTGTAGCCTGCCATTGCGGTTAGACAACAGGAGTGAATTCATATAGGGCCATCAGAGGTCAACTGTTGGACACTTGTATGACCTTGCACCAGAAGTACTGACCAAGTATGAAGTTTAATAGTGACATAGTGGGAAATGTGTACAGCTGATTTTGGACCAAATGAGTTACAGAAAGGTCATCAGAGGTTAATGTGTTTACACCAAATGTGAGCCTTTGGCCAGTGGTTTCTGACCAAAGAATGCAGCTAATTGTGAATACAAATGTGAGAAATGTCAATGGGCAAAGGTCAATTCTTGGCCAGTGGTTCTATTTGAGTAACTTTGGTGAACACAGCATCTTATATGCCAAAAAAGTAGTTTTATTAATTTTCAAAATGGGGTCAAAATTTCCATATGCATTATCCCAGAGGTCCACTTGTTTACACCACATAAGAGCCTTGAGCCAACTGGTTCTTATGGACCAAGTCTTAAAGTAATCAGTTGATAACATATGTGAGGAAATTAGTAATGTTAACCTTTTGTTTTAATTAAATTGGTTCAACGTCACATAGGGGCACCAATAAGTCTTGGGCCAGTGGTTCTTTTGTGAGTAACTTTGTTAGCTATAGCATCTTATGTGCCCCAAAGAAATTGGTTTTATAGATTTACACAAAATGGGCTCAAAGTCACATATGGGTCATCAAAGGCCACTTTGTTTAAACACATATGAGCTGGGCGCCAATGGTTTCTTCTAACCAATTGAAGTTATCAGTCAATGCATATGTGAGAAATGAGCAATTGTTAACCTTTGTTTAGGTCACCAGCCAAACAGCGGAAAAAAACCCCTACCTTTGTGTCTTCCTACTAAAGCAGGCGACACAAAAATATGTTTCTTCAGACACCACCCCCAAAATTTTGACACTTACGATTTCAAATCTTGGGGGTTCTGGGGAAAAGGCTTTAGTTCTTACTATTATGATTTTCTCTCCAGTTGCATGACATAGTTTTAACCCACATAAAAATTGGACCATATTGCCATCAAAACAAGTACTTCAGCTAAATAATGGAAATTGAACAGTTCTCTCTTGAGTTTTGTGAATGAAAACATTGCACATAACATTAAAATTCATATGTAAATTGGTATTGGGAATTGTGAATCTTTCAAGGGACTCGTGTGATAACATTCATGGGAATAGCTAATAGGATCATGGTCGCTGGAAATATTTTTTTTACCATTCAGAGACAATTTCACGCACATCAATCTGTGCGCTCTTGAGTTTGAGATCTATAACTTTTAGTTAACAGGTTTAGGAATGTGAGAAAATATAAAATTGTTCTGTTTGTTTGAAATGAATGCATTAATTACTTCTGCATAAATACTGTTCAGTTAAAGTTGCAACATCTTAAGATAAAAGCATTGGACAAATTCCAAAAAAAAAGGAAGTATAAGATGTTCCAAGGCAGAGTGCTGAGAGCAGGCTGGAGTGTCAAAACTTGGCGAAGTTCATAACACAGCTATTGACGGTACACGATACACAGGAATGTCGGCAAGATGAACTGGCCCGGTTTTGCGATTTGGAATTGCTGCCCTTCCCTTCTTTTTCCGTTTGGAACTCGTTTTGTGCTTTCGCTTGTCATAATTGCGACTAGTTGTACCGTCCTCAACTTTCTTACATTTCCAGAACGGTGATGTTTGACTTTGTGTTCTTGTTCATCTTTCTTAGAACGGAGATGTTTGACTTTGTGTTCTTGTTCATCTTTCTTAGAACGGTGATGTTTGACTTTGTGTTTTGTCCATCTTTCTGGTGGTTCGTTACCCAGTGTTTGATCTTTTTGGAAATCAGTTTATGGTGGTGGCCCCAGCCATGACTTTTGTAGGGCTCATCAGCTCTTCCGTTGCACTTGAAAATTCCATACTACTTACTGGTTTCATTTTAGATGGTAATCTGGAAGAAGGAAAATTCAAAAATTAACCTGATCATGTCAAAGGTAGTTTGTAAATACAGTCTCCGGCATGATTCATTTAATTTAGTCACGTTATGCCTGTAGGCATTTATCAAATTAAATGGCATTTTAAATTCTGATTAATAATGCAGTGGTACGCCACTGTATGATGTCATTAACACAACTCGGCTGTCACCAAGCTAGTGTAGTTGATATTCAACAGATTTAAGATGTCTAATAAACAAAACTGAATCGCCCTATTTTACAAAATAGAGCCATGAATTCAACAAAGTGCATCCATGTCATGAAGCCTATTCCTGCATCAAAACGGATTTCTATTGATCTTTTAATAGCAATTTTGGCCTTCACCTGACTTTTTAAAGGTATTGTGAATTTATAGAGTCTGATTCTGATTGAAAGGTATAATGCTTAAACCATTTCAGATCACTTTATTATTCATACATTAAAAAAATCGAACATAAGGAAAACAAGCCCAGGATATAAAGGATTGGGACAGGACTATATTCCCAAGAAACCAAGAATAACAGATGTCAACAGCAAAACAATCAAGTACACAACGAAATTTAACAAAAATTAATCGCAAAGCTACGTATTTAGTGAATTTCATTCACTGGGCCTACTATGACCACACTCTCTCCCCTTCAATGAAGCCTTATGTAATAATTTTGAAATTTTATTATTTTTTTTTTTTTTTAAAAATTGGAGAATTGGACAGATGAGGAAGATTTTTCAGCGCTTTCATTTCAGATGTCATTTTTAGAATTAAGTGTTATGAAACCGACCATTGAAATTACATCGTTATCGTGAATGTCCGTAGTGGAAAGGGGCGTATTTATTTAACTGTTGATCTTTCACTGTAAATGCTCAAAGGGTAAAGTCAACAATAAGAAGGGCTTCTTGAGATCACCACATCAGGAATGAGATTTGGTTGAGAACATTCTAACCTACTTCGCTAGGAATATCATGAATAATTGTTTGTATCTGACCCTTCTATAGACTGAGTCGATGTATTTTAAAACTTCTATTTGGCATATGTGTAGCGACCTTGGTCCAGGAGACTGCAGTTATCATAACTGATTAAGGGTCTCTTTGTTGGAGCATTGTTAACTATTTGTTGTATTGATTTCCCCACCTATATAGCAAAATTGACTGTTGTATTCAATAGCCGACGAGAGACTTCCTTTATCCAGAGATTTGCAAAAAGTAGAAAGATGGGCCATAAACATTGATTTTTCACGATAAAGATCAAAAATCAAAGATTGAGCGTTCCGTACAGAGATCGTTTGGACTGTCAAATGATCAAAGAGATGGCAACAAATATCTATACAAAATTCAATGAATTTTACATTCATTATACCTATAACGAAAGTCGATTTTTTTCCAAAAGGAAATTTTATTTTATAGTTATTCGATATTCGAAAATGTCCTTATTACGAAAAGTGATGAGAGCCTAGGATTTGTGAGATTTGTTATCAACAGCCCGTGGGGGCTTATCGCCTTGCAATCTCAAATGAAATGGAGATAGGGAAGACGGCAGAAACTTAGAGACCTACATTTGGTGTCTTAGCTTCATTTTTATGTGTTTTTTGTGTGTGCTGATCATCATCGAAATCGTCCGGCAAAAATTGGCGGTCAATAAATTTGATACCGTTACATATACATGTTCGGAGGCAATGAAATCAAGTTTGTTTGACGTCAAAGCAAAAATAAGATCAATGGGAAAGAGATCGCTCTGGAGATATCTTATTCACATTTCTTAGGGGATATCTACCATAGATGATATAAATCTTAGTAATAGTGGCACATGGAGGATGGGGGGGAGGAGTGTCCGTCTTTCTTATTGTGGTGTAGATAAGTTCTTGCTGAACACTTCCAAACGTATCCTCTAAATCAACCAGTGACGAGAACTTATTAAATTAGCTTTAGATGGGATAGATAGAACTTCATGAACAGCAGTGTTAGATCAATAGAAATTACTAATATCCTGTAAAATGCTTTTTAAATATTAACTTCAATGAGCTTATTGCAATAAAAACTTATCAAAACCTCTGCATAATTGGTATCAATTTTTGAGATGGCGCTAACGCACCTTTTTTGTGTATAGGAACGATTTTTCTTCTTGTCTTTAGTTATGGAATAGGTAGTAAAGAATTTGTCACAGAGAGTCACCATAAACTGATGTTACCTAGCCATTTCTTATTATAATCCAGACATTACAACAAACACCATCTGGTCCGGGCAGGAAGACCCTTGAGCTTTTCCCCTTATTTTTTTGTTTCGTATGTCCGTGACCACCCTGGCTACATTATTAAATGATAGCATGATAGGATTGTGACAGGCGCTCAGAATCGGAAAAGCAGAGTTACAAATTGCGTGTTTTTCAACAACACGTTTCACTGCTTCACATGACTCTTACACATGTATTTCAGCTGGAATTTCGTATAATAACTTGGTCCACTTGATACAACATATCCTACTTCATTATAAAGAGTTCTGCACGCCTATAACATCGCAGTATTTTACTCTTCCTTGCGCCCCTTCTTTGGGTAATCTTATAGAACCAGTTTACACCTACCGTCACTTCTTTTGTTGCCTGCGAATCCATTCCTGAATCGTAGGCCATAGGATAAAAACTCTAACATATACAATTGCCCAGTGTGTGCAGTCAGGCCGACCTATTCAAGATACCAGGCCCTAACATTTTTACACAAACATTGCTGTTAACTGGTCTATACTGTCACTGTCGGGTAAACTCACTTCAGAACCTTTTGATTTTATTGGAACCTTTTTTGATTTCTTCTTGAAACTTTTTTGTTTTACTTGGAACTCTTTTGTTACCATCACTTAAAACCATTTTGGGAAGGATTTTGCGCAAGGGTAAAATGATCTTAGTTGACAATTAGTGTATTGTATAATATATTTTCTGTGACACGTACATGCATTGTTCCTTCTAATGTCGGCTGGCGTACAAGATGCTCCTCGAGATACGCACGATACGACCATGCATCCTATTTGAGAGTTGTCGTCCTTCCACCTTGCCCGTTTTTCCAATTTTGCCCTGTTCTTCCTCATCATCCATTTTGGTCAACTTCTGCAGCAATAGCTTCAATCTTTACATTTAAGTTCAGGTTTTGGCCTCACTGGTGTGATCACTTCTGACGTACCTAGGGCAACAGATTTTACTGATTAGAAAACGTATGGGCCCATGACACGGTCAAATGTGCGGAAAAAGATGGGATGCTAATGGTGTTTTTCCCCCTTAAATTTACCTGTGGTTTTTGCACACTTTGAATAAAAAAATCATGGTAAAACTCGATTCCTACTTTTTATATATTTAACTATAATTATTTTAATTTTTTCTTCTGCCAGGCAGAAATTAATCCTGAATTGACCAAAACCCTCATGCGTGGTACTCAGGGTAATCAGTTTTCTTGTTGTTGTGTACACCCATACTTGGTTTAGCCCAAACCCTTTTTTTCCTCCAGATTTACTGATACTGCCTGTTGACTTCAAGAGTTCTCATAGTTCATACATGGCCATGGTCAGGGATCTACATACCCTACTTGCACCCTATGAAGTGAACCTTCCCGCTTGGGCACTAAATGAGGACAAGTCCCTAACCTAAAGGTAGCTATGTAACAGTTTTTAGGGGCGCCTACGGGCGCAACCTATTAGCTGGGCTTTGGAAACTGTTACGGCGGTCCGGTAAGTACAAGGGAAATGCGGCCCGTAGCGATTGTCGGAGAGATTGCGTGTTAACGTTTCAGTTTTGCGAGCACCGAAGTACCCCGACAAAAACGGTTCAATTTTCTCGCTAGTTCTATAGGTTCAGACCCCAATTCCGAACCTATTCAAAACCAAACCCTATACCGGACCCTCTGAATGCAAAATCTCCATGAAACCCCTCGTTTTTCCGTAGATAACTTTAATGCGCTCGGCGCAGTTACTAATTAATATCTTTCGCCGTCCCTGTTGACCCAGACTAACAACATTTCCGTACCGCCGAATGAACACTGTAGCCCAAATTGGGGGATTTCTAACTTTACATCACGATATATTTACATGGCGGATGTTCCAAATATGGTGGAAAATATATGAGCAGTTGCTTGAGATTACCCGATGACCTAAAAATTAATTCTTTCGGCTAGATTTAATCAGAAGAAGTTCTCTCATTTTTTCCTTGCGAAATTGTAAGGAATATTTTTCAGAACACTCTATCAATGGAATCCTCCACGTAACACGCCATAACTGGGTCATGTCAATTGTGACCTCGAGCGGTCCTTTCCATCACCTTGTTAAGCATTTAGCCAGAATTAACACAAACTATATATAAGTTCCACCGTATGTGGCCCAGTCGGTCTAAGGCGCTGACACACATGCATTATTTTCCCCCCGTTGGAGCTGTGTTCGAAATCGGTCAAGGAAGTGTGATTTTTCAATTGTTTGTGTTTAGTTCTTGTTCTTGTTTTGAGCTGTTTGTTACCGAAGAAAGATGTGCCCGTTGTTTTGGTTTTTTCCCTTTTATAAATAATTTACAAAATTTTTCTTTTTTAACAACCTACACAGCTAAATTGAATCACTAAGTTGGGAATAGTAGGCCCAAATGAAAAATAAATAATAATAAGAACTGACAAAATTACTAATGGGAAACAAAAGAAAATAAATTTAGATATCAATAAAAATAAAAATTCAAAAGAATTAACAATTGAACAATGATGGAAAAAAGAAACGCTAAATTACATAAAAAAGAAAGACAAATAACAAATAAGATTTTTTAAAGAAAACAATATTACCTTAAAATTACTTAAAAATACATAATAATATAATGCAAATTAAATAATAACAGTTAATCAACAAAAGTAAATGTAAAATATAACAAAAGTAATGAACAAAAGTAAATGTAAAAAATAATACAAATGCCACCAAATGAAATCCACATAACAAAGTACTAAAATAAAAATGTAAACTAATAAAAATAAAAATCTTTAAAAAATATTTTTTCAAGATTTCATATATGTTTACGTCCTTGGTATAAGATGTGTCTAACCTGCATTCAAAATATATCTAACACCAGACTATAACAGTTGGATACTTTAAAGTAATATTTTCCTTCAAAAAATCAACATTTTTCAAGATGAATATTGTACAGCTCGATCGCAGAGTATGATCATTGGTAGGGATATCTAAAATTGGTCATATACTTACCCGAAGTAAACCCCCTCAGTCACAAAACATAATGTTAAAATGATCAAACGACCTGCCTGATATTATGGGAAGCTCAAACGTTTATGAATCTGTATTAAATGTGCAAAAATATGACTTTTTAACCAAATAATGAAAGTTTGACAAAAAAGCAAAATTCGGGGTTGGCGGTAACTGGAAACTACAATTATCCATTCCATTGGCCTAATAACAAAAGTTACTAACAAAAATAAATGTAAAAAATAAGAACAAAATGCAACTAAATACACAAAAAGCCCCGTTGATAAAAATAATGAAGAAGCAAGGAGTTTGTTCAGGAAGATGTGACTGGTTATTAAACTAATAAAATAAAAACACAAATAATAATAATGAAACTTGAGCATAATCGAAGCAACAGTTGTAAGTAATTAAAAGTTTAAAAAGAAATTAACGAAAAATCAAAAATATCGAATACAACAAAATTAATGAACATAAAATAACATTTAAAATGAGCAAAATATGACAAAGTATTAAAACTAAAAAGTTAATCCAAATTAATTGAACGACAAAAAAAGACAAATACATTCATTTTAATTCTTAACAAAAAAATAAAAATGTTTTTTTAAACAATTATACAATAAAAATAGAAAAGTGACAAATAGCGACCCAAAATAAAATACATATTTAATAAATATATTAAAAAAAAGAAAAAAAAGTAGAGAAATGATCAAAAAATACAAAATATACCACTCATTTTATAAAAAAAATAAAATATATGTTTTTTAAGTTTTTTTTTTGCATTTTTTAATTTGGTGAGAATGAGTCAACATGATTTGGATGGGTTTTGTTGGTGGAAGGGTTATTGGCAAACACCCTTGTATAATCCGGAACCCTGGCGCTGTTCCGCACGGAACCAACACCCTAACCTTGGTACCTGCCCCCCGCCCCGGACCAGACCAAACTCACGAAGCCGAGAACCGCGAAATTCTAGTTGTTTTATGGGGCATCGTATGCCCCGATTAGGCGTAAATGAACAAGCTCTCTTACTTACCATTTTCTTCAACTTAGGAGGCTCTATTATACCAATTATTAATAAAGATTCCTTGGTCTCAGAGTCTTCAACATTTTATATTTATTAAGGGCCCCTTGGATCATAATTTCAAATAACACTTCAAATCTGGTGAAACTAATACTAGGCATTCTTTGTTATACGATGTGTGGTTATAAATCCACCGATTCGCAAAACACAAGCACAATATTCGCAAAATGCTATGCATTAGGCCATTTAATCCACAATATGACTTGATGGCAACATTTGTTATGTAATGATTGAAGTCTCACCTGTACTGTTACTCTAAATAACCTTTTCCAATTTGTGTAAAATTGAATCAAGGCTTGTTTTTTGTTTGTGCAATTTTAATAGAGGTTTATAAAATCAAAGGTGCAACATATGATACCACCTCATTTGTTAATAAGGTCAAAAGTAAAGCCTCATAACCAGTCAATGTCTTGTGATCACTGTAAAATAAGCCTGAATGTACATTGACCTCATTGGAAAATATGCTATTCAAATTAAAACCAAACTCCATTTATGGTTTACAAAGCACACACCCCCTCATTTTGTTTACTGAGTCCAGGTCACTATCAAGGCAACGGTCATGTTAAAACTACCATTGACAAACACAAGGCAACTCTCATTCCACCCCATCAGAGCTGTTTTCTGCCAAACAGTGCCTCAATAAAGCAAATCCCACTCCCTAAAATGCTGGAATAAACCATTTCCAATTCTTATTAGTGCAACAAAAGATTAATAAACAACCAGATTGTCTTAAGTATATTTTCATGTGACAACCACTTAAACAATTTCTTTTTACCTTTTATTTGGCTAACAAAAATAAAGCTTTCCTCACTATTTCCTTATATTTCCCTATATAAGCTAATTTGGTATGGGCTCCTATACTAAAATTTCACAACTTCATCACCAACACCTAAACTGGTCATACTATGATCTTGTATTTCATATATCTATTTTTTTTTATACTTATTTCAAACACTTTATGTACTAAAAAAAAAAGTTGCAATAAACTTTCGCGAATTCAATCTGATATTGTGTCTTAATCTTATCTTACAAAAGTATTTATCACACCCACCACTCGAACAACCCAAACAGACTCACTCTTGGGGCGCCCCTTTCTCCTTTTTAAAGGACTTTTTATTCTGAATTTGGTTGGATCAGATTGCAATATTTTGCTTGACAAAATTAAACTGTAGAATACTTTGCTATAGAGCCAATTTATACCAAAATAAAAGACTTCCAAGTTATAATATACAATTTGTGGGTACAAATTATCAATTGTTTGTATGTATTTTTAACACTGATAGCAGGGAACTATTTCACATCAGCAGACCTAATTATTTCATTTTGGTAAACAGTCAACAACTTTTTGTGCAGCACTGTATGACAGGTATTACTACAAATAGTGATTTGGCCTTTTGCACTAGATAAAAGTTCCCTTTAAAAGGAAGTATGGTGAACTGAAGCTTGGTGTTCCATGCAATGTTATTTCTACTTCAAAATAATACCATATGTATCAGAAAAGTACATGAACTGAAATGTCTTTTTGTTTCACAAAAGTAAAGTGTTGATCATTATGATTGATTACTTCAAGTATCATTACAGACAGTGATACAAAACCAATCTTGTTTTTTCCATTTCACAAATTGTGTCCCTAAAACATGCAGAAGAATTGTCTTTTAAAGGACTCCGTCTTGTTTAAATTTGTTTTGAAAGCCGCAGGCTACAATATTTTATTTTAAAAAAGGCCATACGCGACTGTATTTCTATCCCCATATCTGGTTGTCTGTAAATTTTAAAAAAACAACCGTCGGTAAAATGGTCAAGCCAAATGACTAATTCAGTAAGAATTGGGTAAGGTCCTGAATATTCAACTTCACAAAAGCATATGTTATCTCTTAATCGACGCTCGCTATGCGCTAGAAGCTGCTAGATTGCAAATGCGATTTGTATGACATCAGCCTTAAGTCCACCAGTACGCCAAATATTCATATTTATTTTAAATATTAAAAGCTCTACGTAACGTTTATTTATACGACATATAACTACAGTTTCTCAAGGCCTTCAAGTTCGTAGAGTGACTTATTTAAGAATAGTAACGCCCTTACAGGCATAAATTTGACTGCTGGCGTACGTGACGTGTGATCGCATTATGACGGATTATTAATTTGAAATCTATACTGTTATTACGCAGCCGTTTATTTTAATAAGTGATCGAATGCTTTGTTGGCGTGGTTAAATTGGATTTTCATATTTTGTGTGTTGAAGTTAACTCTTTAAACATTTCGTGATGAATTAATTTTCAATCAATCTGACGTTAAAATTAATGAATTTTTATGTGCAGTCACCACGTATGCGATATGCGGAAGTACCCTGCAACATCTGTAGTCATTAAAAACTCTTTTAAACGGATCTTGCTATCAATTTTACAGATTATGTTTAATACTAATATATAGAATGTTGAGGATGTGTTTAGCAGTTGAATATTGGTGTCTAGGTATTCACACAATGTTATGTTTTGTAAAACGAATGTACAAAGGATATCTGTTTAATTTCTATCTTTAAAGTGTTGGGTGGGTAAATATTAAAATAATTTTTGTTTTAGCAAAATATGTTTAATTGCTAAAGCGTTTTTTAAGTGTATGTGCATGGTAAATCACTATAAAAATTGTTTTAACCGACTTCTTCAACGACACCGGAACCCATTATAAATCCCTAACAACGTTTAAGAATTTTAGCCAAATATGCAATGCAACGCGGCGAGTCCCCTCGAAACAGCTTGGCTGAAGAGCTCATATACTTAGTTTTCTTGTGCGCCCCAGTCAAAAATCTAGCGGCGTATAGCAAATGAACAGATTTTGACAGAGCAATAACTTATATTTTTGCCATAGGACCCCGCATTATTTTCAACACAGAAAGATCAAATGTGTTATTTTATTGATTTGAAAACCCGCGTTGACATGCATGGTGGACAAACGCAAATTTTAACTTTCTTCTTTGCTAAATCAAAAATAACAAAATGAGAGGTCAGAAACACCCTTTAACACATACAAATGAGCCTTATGCACAATTATCTGAAGTTAATAATCAAATTTATTTTCATTTCGGTTCGGATTAAAATGATCGATTCATTCAAGATTTGGAATTTCAAACATTACAATGGACAATTAATTAACTATACTCGAATGTCCTTAAAATACAGAATACTTATGTCCACTCTGATTTGTCTATTTAATGTCCAGAGTTAAAGGAAGCGTTGCATTTCAACACGATTATTTTCTCACAACGAAGAATCCAAAACTGGAGTCTTGCACAATATAATATTCAAGGATAATAATCCCACGGAATCTTCTGGCAGTAGAATGTATTTCGTTTCTTCGAAGCAGTCCTAAGATCCATTGCCCCGTAGTGCAGACACTACAAGCTTCAAAAGGTCCTTGGCGAGACAATATTTCGCAGTATTTAATTCCGTCTGTCGCACCACAATTTGGAATCTTTGACAATTGCCACTTCCAAATTACTATTTTGATTACCAGCTCTTTTGGCTACTTTTGGCAGATGCAAATAGCGGCTTTACGCTCCTGTGTCGCAAAACATATGATTATATCCTGGTACTGCACAAATCCACCAACTCCGCAGATCAGATCAACAACTACTGGCCCCATCCTTAAACTCCCAATATCTAAACATAGATATTGCAGCAGCTTCATCCATAAGCATAGCCTAACATTGTCCAATTGGATCTCACACTATAATGATATCATTGGAAATCACTCGATCTTTAACTTGCACATACTGGAAAAATCACTCCAAGCACGTAAACAGATTACATCATTTCAATTTATATAGCACTAGGGGATTCCATTTTTCTCTTGCATGATGAAATAAGAAACTTTATCTGCTAGGAATCTTTTCTCTAGTTACAGAAATAAAAATTTATATATTAATTACAGAAACGAGAACTAAAAAAGTTAAGTTATCGTGTCAAGTGGATATTAATGACATTTCTGTTAAAGGTGAAATACTGGCAAATGCATACCAGACCTCTATTTTGTTAAATAGCGGGCAAGATAGCTCAATCAGGTAAGCGCTCGACTCCAGTGTATGCTCATCCATGCGTATAGGCGTGCGTTCGAGCCCTGTGAGATTCAGCTATCTTGTAATTTCCCTGGACAAGAAATTAACCGCTTAGTTGCCCCGATTTACCCATGCGATATTTGGGAAGCTGGTCCCGCCTGCGATGGTTATCTCGATGTATGTTTGCTGATAAGGGAAAGCGCTGATCCCGATCTGCTGCATGATCCCTTGAAATGATGCGAAATGGTTTATGGTATGTTTGGGCCACAGTGATCAGCGGCCATTTGTGAAAGCGCTTAGAGGCCAATAGCATAAGGCGCTATATAAATCTCTGCTATTATTATTATTAAATGTGAAATGTCAAATGCAAGTTCCCATATAACCTGCAATTTAATAGAGGTCTTGTATGCATTCGCCAGCTACACTTATTTCCAACACTTTCTGCGGACCTTGAATTTTCGTTTGACCTTTGACAATTTTAGAATTCTATTAAGTTCTCAGTCAAAATAACTTAGCATTTTGAATAGGCAGTTTTTAGAGTGTACCTCTTTACAGAAATACCAACATGAAAGAATAGTTATGTAATATATACCGAAGAAGTTTATGGGCATAGGTCTCGTTCTTAAGTGGCAATATCTCGCCAAATGTAGTGTACTTTTAAGCCAAATCAAAAATGCGATAGAGTCTGCAGTAGTGGCTTCAATATGACTACGTGAATGAGAATTGATACTGTTATCCTTTTTTCGTGCCAACAGTTTTGACTATTGTCACCTTATTAGATTCAGCGCAACATAAATTTTAAGTGAATCTGGTTGTGACTGTTTAAAAGTCGTTAAGTGAAGTCGCTTCATCTCTGTTCCTGAAAACATTAGAACAAGGCGACAGAGCACTTCCGCCATATCCACTTAATGCTCAGTTAATTTGGCTCCTCTTTTTCATACCGATAGCACGGGGGACATTTCCAGAATTGAGAAAGTAGATCTTATTATTACGATTAACATACGGAATCCATCCCCGGGATCATCACCGGGCTTTCCATCATCCTTTTCGCTCTCAGAAATATGCCGACACGAATTGGCGATCATAATCAGTGCTTTGCATAAAGGCAGAAGCGGCGAGAAATCTGAAACGCGCGCCCAGCGGCGTCATGACCTGAGCTGTTCATAATACATTCACCCAAAATACATTTTTGTACTGCACTGCCGATATAGGAAATATTATTTCAGAAACAAAATACGTTCTGTTGTTTATTCATGTTAAATAATAGTTGAATTTAGAGTCATACAAGTTTAAAACAACTTGATTGTCTTTGTGGATGTACGTGCATTACCATACAATAATCCTGGCCTTGATCTGAAATTTAGCTGCAACTGACAATTCGAGTGCATGTGGAGATATTGTAAATGTTTTCCTATTAAAATCTCGTTATGGCTAATGAAGGGCTATCAACTATGATTAAAGTGAATATAGAATGGGGAGTGGCATTTTCAATGTCCCCGATATCTGTATTAAAATGTGCCTTATTGAAGAAACGAAAGTCTATGTTTCAAACGCAATGCCTCTCTTTCGTGAAACGAAATAGTAAGAAATATTATACTACAGAAAATGGTTGGTAAATGCAATAAATAAACGGGCAAAGTCCAGATCGAAAAGAAACGCAAAGATAAAGTGAAAGAGATTGACAAAGATAAAGTGAAAGAAATATGAGAGTGGACGGAAAGAAACTGAAAGCCAAGAGTGGGGGGGAGGGAGAGGAGTGGCGAGAGAGTCTGGATTTAGAGGGGGTAAGGATGGAGAGAGGAGAGAAAGAAGAGAGACAGAGGAGAGGGGGAGGCACATAATGCATTTAGCTCATGTTCATGTTATACAAAGTTGATTTATTTTTTTAATTTTACATGTTTATCATGCAAGCTATGCTAACTTACCTTCACTGCTGCTGTCAATAGTCGATGCATGATGACTGAGAGATTTGGTTGGCGTAGACACACCTTTGGGTGTATAAATTCCCGCCGTTTTATCGTCTGCGTCATTAGAACCAACATTTGGTGTACACACGCAACACTGCCCCATCTGTATCTTCAACATCATGAACATTTTGCTGCAAGAATTAACATTTTCTTTTTAGTTTATCCGGGAGTTTATCACCTCGTCACGACCAATCGAGCTTCTTTCTAGAGTTAGACCGAGTCGCCTCGCTTTAGTACTCTGTAGTCGTTCTTCTCTTACTGGTAGTAATTGAACGGACTGCCGTGGCGCTGAATGCCAAGCACTCAACACAGACCTTTAAGAAATTCATCAACGCAGATATCTGTGTACTCATCCCGTAGTCATATAGAACTCAAAGTCTTCATTGACTGGTAGGAGCTGGTGGTTGATAGATTTGTTCTTGGTTGTTGAAACTTAACCATTCAAGCAATATCATGTGACAGCTTAATCCGGATGGTTTTGATTGAGCATTGCCTTCAGTAGTAAGACACAATAAATATAACTGTTCCGCACACGCGCTTGCAGGACAACAGATTAAATTTTCACACGCAAATTTCGCCAAAAGGCCTTGGTGTCCGAATGTCATTGCATCGCCAACCAACGATATCAGCTCGAGGTTATACTGTTATAATTTAATTGATATTTTGATCTCAAGTCTCAAATTTGACCGTCACCGATTCAAACACGCAGAATCTGTAAGAACAAACACAATGACAAGTCAAGCTAAGTCAGGCTGAGAGGCCAGAGATTTGTGTGTCGAGACTGACTGAGTCACTTAAAGCGTGATAAACTTAATATAAATTGTTGTTAAAGACACTTATAACTGCATGATTGCTGACTTGAAGACTATGAAAGTTGCACTTTGATCGTTTAAAGGTATTTATTGGTATGAATCTATCGGCACATATTAATGAAAATATCCCTAAATATGACGTACCATATGGTTTTCATGGTCATTGAGTATTCCTTCAGAAGAAAACACCATTTTTCAGGCTTAACTTTCGAAGCAGTAGACGATTTAACGAAGCCGCCATGTTTATTATTTACGCTGTCGTTTTACCACAAGCCATGTTTAGTCTTTCACTCCAATTGAAAGATGATCGGTGGTTAGTCAAGTTCTGGCCTGTATGAAAGACTATTGCGTTTACTTTTAACATTGAAATTAAAAACACAAGCTAATTTAACGGTTTCCTTTAAAATTTATCAAAAATGGATAATTGTGCCTAATTTTTATAAAATGAGCCTGGGATTCTTGAGAAATAGTTTTTTTAAAATAAAATTAGGAAACTCTTCTCATACAAAGAAGCGCCACTCGGTACATTGAAAAGTACGTAGATTGCTGAACCGCGCATTAGTGGGTTTCGAACACTGATCTCTATACAATGGATTGGAAACCTGCAGGCTAATTCGTAATTGAGGCACTGACGGCCGTATTGGTCATCCAAAAAGAGCACAAGCAGGTGGTTAAGAACCGGTCATTATACAAAATTTGTTCCCATTGAAATGTGGATAAGCGACATGAACAGACTACAGAATCAAGTCAGTGAGCTCATTGTATTTGCGCGTATGGGATGGCATGTCTCTAAAACGTGCACCCGGGATACAAACTTCTGTTAAACAGGTGTCTCTGGAATGCTATTGTGTTCGATTTCGGTAGACCAAGATGTCCGCCCGTTGCTCCATTCATCTAATATACAATTACTGTTGTGTAGCCAATCCATTGTATAGAGATCAGTGTTACAGTGCGACTGCGATAAAACTATAAATATTACGCGACCCTTTTTAAAATGTCCACGTTTTCATGGATTGTTAGTGTTTAGGCCAACTAAAACCTTGTTAATCACACAATGATATCTAAAACACCCCTCTTTACATTTTTCTCAATCACTGAGGTTTTAAAAAGTGTAGTTTTTTGCAATAAAAATTTCTAAACGAACTTCGCTGCTATCCTTTGTGTGCTCAACGAAGTTCACAAGGATGAGGCTTGTGGCATATGCTGAAGTCACGTGATAGATTTTCGCTGGCTTCTGTTTCGGTATTGCATGCGGCATTGTAAATATACCACAGGGAATAAACATGGTAGCTGCCATATGCTGTACAGTTGTGTACATTTGTCGGAATAAATCTGGATTTTTTTTTCGCAAGGAATACTCCAATGGCCATGAAAACCATCTGGTACGTTTTATTTAGGGATATTTCATTATGTGCCGATAGATTCATACCAATAAATCACTTTAAGGAAGCACGATGATGGGGGATCCGTATAGGCTTAGTGAAGGAATACGGGATTTGCTTGATACACGTACTCTAATTATCCACTTTTATTGCGACAGTCTGAGGAGTGGTGAAGCAATGGAGAGGGGCGACTCGAGAGAGGAGTCTGGGTTCGGTAGTTTGTGATATCATTGTCAATTTGTACAAGAAATGCTTCTTTTTGAAGAGGAGAAATTGTAAATTGAGTTATAATTCTGGAAACGATAGGTTTTATGGTATTAACTGGAGACAATACAATGAAGAGGTAGAATAGGCCAGTCGAAAACAATAAACAACATTATATTTTCTAAGACAAAATAGTCAATTTTAAAGAGGACTATAATACTCAGCACAATTTTAGATAAACAAATAAACCTATAAAACAATAACAAGCAACATTATTTCAAAAAAAAAAAATATTTGAAAGAACTAATCGCGCAGCAGTTACATTTCTAGCAATCTGCACTTGACTCCGCCGCTTTTCGCGTACCCTCGGGGTTTGTTATGATTGCGATGACGGGTTGCCAATTTTTGCCTCCAGACCTAATGAGATATTTAGAGATATTAATAATTTTCAATTACCAAACGCTGCGTGACTTGACATTGTATTACCATCCAGTCAGTAGTTATGAATATCTTTGGATCTGTATGTATTTACTAGTTCTTGTTAGTGTATATCAAGTATTGCCTCGTGATTTTTGTGTAAACTCCACATTGGGTTTAGTGGGGTTCCTTTCGGTTTTAGTTATTCGAGAAGTTGTCTTTAACAATTGTCCGAATATGGGATTTGAAAAGAAATATCCACTTAAATATTACATGGAATAGTTTCCCAACATTCTTTGTGCATCAAGTTCATGTTGTACACGTTTGTCAGTTGCCTTCGGGTTTGTTATCGTTATGGTGATGAGCTGCATGGCAATCATTGCCTCGGGTTCTGAAAAAAAATATTTAATCATTTCTGCCAAATGCTATATGGCATAAAGGTATCATTCCTTGGCATCATGCCTTCCAGGATTTTCATTACAAGTTGATTTTCAAGATGCAAATGATACCCGGTGCACGAAGATTAAACATACCAAAGTTTATTCCCAAATACTATTCAACACTATTTTGTCGAGTTACAGAATTCTGAGGTGAAGCACATATATCATCTGCTTTGAAGGTGCAACGAGAGATTTCACATAAACAGACGTCCTTACAAAATGTGAAAATTCTGAAAGCTTTTAATAAAAATATCCCCATCTGAAAGGATTATGCTGAGAATTATTTCTATGGTACAAAAATTGTGAAATTTATAATTTCGTATTGGAGTAAATAGGAAATTCAGCTTATGTTTTATATTGAAATATATGCATATAAAATCACCTTTTGTTTTCACTATTAAGACATTCCTTTAGCGAAATAAAAGCTAAGGAATCTATTAAGTGTCTAATCTAAAAGAAACTATATATGACTGAAAATACAGATGCCTTGAATTGCATGCATCTCGTTGCATGCACTTTAAGTGAACTGGGTTTGATCAAATCAATTTACTTTAAAATTATATGTATATATAATCGCTACACTAATTGCTACACTTCACACTTCAGGGTGATTATTAAACATTTGCATGTACTTTGAGGTTCTTTATTTATTTTATACAGGGTGAATCAAAAAACTTGACCCTGATTGTGTCCGCCATTTTGAATTTTTAAGTAATATATATCTAACATGTTTGGTATCATCTGAAAGCTTAGTCATTATCTGTAATTTGCTGCAAAGATCATTCACATCGGTTAGGTATAGACCGAGCTACAGTCGTTTGAATCAAGTACATGTAGTCCGTTTTGCGCTCTGTCCACGGATTCGCATTGAAGTGAACAGCGTTCAACGAAGCAAATCAGTGTCCAGAAGAAAATCGGGATATTTATTGACTGCAGAATAAAAGCGACGCTACTTAACCCCCACAAAATGCAGTCGCAATTTACCCCCGATGCCCTCTTAACTGCTTAACTCTTCTACGTCCTCATCACTCATAAAAATCATTTGAAAAATAAATTAACTTGATCTATGTATCAGTTCTGGAGAAAATTGAATGAATCATATAAAGGAATAGATATCGGTGACAACCTTTTGAGGTTTAAAGTATTGTCTATATTTGTAGACCAAAATATGCCACATCTTGAAAAAGTGTTTCAAATAGAACTTACCATTATCACTGACTTTTTCACCTTTGAGACACTATATTTCACATAAACATAGACAATACCCTTATCATCATTTTGGGGAGTCATTTGCTTAGTTGGCCAGTGTGTTTTTAAATGGGAATTCGTGGATAGGGTAAAAGCTGACTAATTGATTCAAAAGACTGTAGCTCGGTCTATACTTATCCGAATGGAATTATCTTTGCAGCAAATTAAAGATAATGAATTGGCTTTCCGAAGACACCACATGTTAGATATATGTTATTTAAAAAATCCGGGTCAAGTTTTGTTTGACTCACTCTGTATGAAAATACAATATTGCATGTATATATTGCACTGTAATATCCATTGATAATACTTCAACGTGTTTACACGTAATGTATATGAGCGTTTTACACCATTAATACTTAAACACATTAATAAACATGTTAATGTTAATTCGTCATTTATTTAGAAGTTAACATTGGATTAACATACATGGAAGTAGTGATACTTATTAACATTAACGCAAAATGCCCCTAGCATATTATACATATGAAACAATAAGAGGTGATCAGCATGTTGAAGTGTTAAGTTATCCGTTGATACTTAACTACAGTGTGCAGTTCTCTCACGCGATATTTAATAATAATTAGATTGAATTTCAATAACAATATTACCAGGCAAAATGATCTTTTATATTTCTCGATCCGGATGAGTGGAGGTATACGGTTTGGGAGTCATATGCTATCCCTCACCTGCGAAAGTACTAACAAAAACCTGGCAGCTGAATTCTATTTAATTTTGGGCCGAAAGTCGAGGACAGTAGGGCATTCGTGCCAGCATGCTCCTATCATGCAATTAATGAATCTCGCTGATTACCAGTGACATTTGGTGCTCTTCATTTAAATGCCTCCCGAAGGCTTTTTTTTTTTTATTCCACGTATTATGTAGAAAAAGTATTCTCTCACATATAAATGTTACTGTTGCCGTGGAGAGTGTACCGGAAACCTTACAAGAAGCGCGTGTTTTAATTTGATCCTGAGTTGATAAAAGTTATGTAAGTAGCATCGAAATAAAATAGGCCACAAAATTAGATGTGTTATAGTGACATATTAATTGGCGAGGGAGATAAAACATAACTGTATCGTAAGCGAAGGAAACATGTTTGTTAGAAATTTTGAAACCGTAGAAAAACTGTGAGCAAATAATATATATTGACAATTATGGTAACACCAATATTATAGAGTAAGGTTAGAAGATGTGTAATTACAATTCGTGTATTGGCTTCAATGCCAAACCACCTTAATTCAGGTCACGCCGTGTGGTTGACCCGCCGCTATTATGAATACAAAACACAATTGTTACTTTGCCGTCGTCTGCCCAAGAATAATTTTGAATGCGATCGCTTTGCTGAAACAATAATTGGGGGCGACAATGTCAATCCAGGTTAAATGTGCACATAGCACTAGATTTCAGTGTGCGTGTTGTAATGCCAGTTTCAATATAAAATTGAACTCGTTGTTACCACGATATACAGGTAGGTAGTTCCTTAACATTAGTATCATTCACGTTAGCCATTTTTTTAAATTTCGACAAAAGAAAAAAAATAGCTACCAAAATATTTTTTAAAACGGGCTACCAGATAACAATGGCTAGTATAAAAATAATGGAAACTTATAGGGGGGTTGATATCTCGACTCAATCCTCAAGAGTGGGCCTATTATTAGTATCGTTAGAAACAACACTTGCACTTTTTGGACGGATTGCGTAAGCAAAATCCGGCTTATGAAATTGGCATGTCTGGATGTATGTTATTGTAAGGATGTACGTATGTAATTACGACGTGTGTTGGGATCTGGACACAAAAAAGTTAACAATTTTTGCCATAACTTTTTTCCAGATGAGCTAGAGTACCAACTTAGATTTTAGGAGGACACAAGCCCCTACAACCATGTACATCCATCCCCAGGGGTCCTCCCCTGGGGTGACAGGGGGGGGGGGGGAAAATGTCAAAAAAGGTCAATATTTCACAAAAAAGGTAAACATTTTTGCCATAACCTTTTTTTCAGATGAGCTAGAGTACCCAAACTTAGATATATTGTAGGAGGACACAAGCCCCTACTAACCATGTAATCCACTCCCCCAGTGTCCTCCCCTGGATCTGGCAGGGGGTGGGGAAATGTCAAAAAAGGTAAACATTTTGCCATAACTTTTTTCCAGATGAGCTAGAGTACCCAAACTTAGATATATTGTAGGAGGGCACAAGCCCCTACTAACCATGTAATCCATTCCCCCAGGGTCCTCCCCTGGGTCTGACAGGGGGATGGGGAAATGTCAAAAAAGGTCAACATTTCCCAAAAAAGTCAAATCTTTTTTTCTAGATGAGTTAGAGTAGCCAAACTCAATATAATTTTAGTCTATAGACTGAAAGTGTTTAGACCTATGCCTTTGATAAACTCCTAGGCGACCGCCTAACTGCCCGATATGGAGTTTTGTTGAGGTTTCGGTCCAACAGTCCACTTAGCTTCAAGTGCCTTCCATGCAGGCAGACTGGCTTATGGACTTTTTTGGTCTCCACCTTCTTGCGTCAAGTATAGACTATACATACACAATGTACACCCATATTATTCAACGCCCCAGAGCTGCACATACCCTAGGGAGAAAAGCAATCAGTCCATACCGCCATTGGCGGTTTACAGATTTTTTACCATTTCTTCTCATAATTAGAGCTCAAAATGTAACAAAGGTATATCTTAGCTTATCTTATGGGGCTATTAATCTCTATCATCTAATTATATATTGAAATGTCAAATGTATAGAGCAAATATGCATTGTGTTATAGATTATGACCAAACAATCTGAAACTAGTTTACCCCCATCATGACCTTGAACTGTTATGAGCCTATAATCCTGAAACTACCTGTACTTTTTTTAAATCCTAGATGAAAATATACTAATAAGTTAATTCGTGTGAGTTTCACGACAATTATGTTCCCCATTGTTGATTTTTGATTAGGTCAAAACAGCTTCTATGCATTACTATAATGAGTTTAATTATGAGTATGAAATGTGTCATATCATTTCATACAGATTCGACTTGTAGTTGATATCTCTCTAGCTGGTTGCAAAATAAGCTGTACCAAGTTTTAAAAGTATATCATTTTTGTAAATAATATTTATTCTATTGTTTGGAGGTTCTCCATTCTCGTTTGATCAATCCCCAGGCTTGTCCCTTGGAGGTCCTAGCACTTGCACACATAAATCATCATTATTTTGTATTTTGTCCATTTGCTAAAATTCTCTTTTCGCTTGGTATTTTGTTTATTTCTGTGGGCGTGGCTGGGTTGTTCCCCGGGGTGCGGGTATTTTGCTGACTCAGAATAAAAAAAAATTTGTCCCGCAACACCCCCCCCCCACACACACACATCCATATAGGTTAAACCCTGAAAAGCCAAAATCTTGAAACAAGAATGAGAGACTGTTAGGATGGAGTTTAACCATGCAAGGGTACAACTTTCAGTCCTCGGCTCCATTGTTGGAAGCTCTGCACTGGCTACCAGTTAAACAGAGAACCAACTATAAGATCTTGTTGTATGTTTTTAAATGTCTCCACTCTGTAAATCCCAATTATCTCACTGAGCTCATTCATTTACAGAGAAGTCTAGATCCCCGGGGGGGGGGGGGGGGTTCTCAAGTTTGGTTTGGGTAGGGACGTGCCTCCGAGACTCTGGAAGTAGGACCCATAGCTATACCATTTTTGGCCAAAAAAGGGACCCATAGCTATACCAGAGATGCAAATTTTGGGCCAAATTTAATCCAAATTGCCATTTTCCACCGCAAAATTTGACCATTTTTAAGCAAAGTTGGACAATTTTGGCTTCGATTGAAGAAATTTGACTAATTTTCCAACAATTTTCAGAAAATTTTGGTTTCCGATTGAGAAAATGTGACTAATTTTTGAGAAAATTTGAAAAAACGACCCATTGATATTACCAAATTGGATGAAAAAAGGGGTCATTGATATACCAGAAGGCTGAAAATGGGACCGATGTCTATGGCACGTCCTGTATGGTCATTTTGTGTTGAGAACCCCCCCCGGGCTAGATCCACATGGATTCAGAAACCGATTGCGTTCCTCACCTGATCTCAAAAGAAGGCTGGCGATTCCTCGTTCAAGATATGTGCGCCTCGGTTATGGATCTCAGAGAGGCAGAGTCAGTCCTGTTTTCAAGCGGATGCTTAAAACTTACTTATTTCCTTCATGTTAGCTGCTTTTTGTTTTTGTTTTGTTCCTATGTATTATTACTTTTCTCTGTTCTCCGTAGAGCGCCTTGTAATAATAATAATCACAAACTTGGACATCAAACATATAAAGACAAAACAATGTAATTGCCGATGCCCTTTGAAGAGTCAGCTAAATGCGAACTCTCACATGCTTACATTTATGTAGTAGCCAAAAGTACAGACACAGAAGGGCGTTTTTATTGTACTTAAACTTTCTTTCTTTAAGGGGGAGTTGTGACAGACTCCGGCATATTATATATTTTAGATCATACAATGTTTCATTTGGGCCCCTGGCTGTCTTTCAAATTTTCTCTTGCAATTTCACATGCCCTTGTCAGCCTTGACTTAAATCCAGATACATAGTCTAAGAGGTTCAACATCACTGAAAGGTAGCTGTTTCTCATTTTGTGGAGAAAAAGTGAGTGGATTTTTGTATGTCAAGGCTAATCTAGGCATTAACAGCAGTTATCTAATTAGTAACGCTGACGGATTGGCGCCAAGATAGCGATTAACCTCCCTTTTGAAACTCTGGAAGTCCTTGTTTGATGCTACATGAGCAGGAAGGGAATTCCATAAGCCTACAGAGAATGGGAGAAATGATCTTCTGTGGGAGGCCAAGTTGGACATTGGGACTTCACAGCAAGGTCATGAGACATGACTGAGCGCCTAAGGCGAGGATCAACTGAAAGCAGCTCGGTGGGGGGAGGGGTAGCAGGCTGGCTGAGGGACCTGATGATGGTCACACACATGACGGTGGACAATTCCAACTGCCTGCGATGACCAAGTGGTTGGATGTGATGATTGGCGAGCTCACTTTCGGGGATACCAATGATGGAAATGGCACGTCTCTGGATTGGATCTAGTTTGGATAGTGAAGTGGGTGTGCTCCACACCATGCTGAGATTGCATATTCCATGTTGGAGCGAACCATGGATTTATATATAATAGCACCTATCATTGTCTCTAGGGTGCAGCTCGACGGAGAGCAATCCTAGTCGCTGAATGGCAGTTTTAAACATTTGTAATCACAGGAGGCAATGACAGGTCATTACGAATCTGATGAAGTGCCAAGTAGATCGACTGTCGACATCTTTAGAGTTGTTGTACCAAAGAAGTGGAGACTGGATGGCCTGTTGCCAGCATTTTGTGTTCGATATTGTACAGTTTTACACTCGGCAGCACCGAAACCGACGAAAAGTAACCATTTCCACGAAGTTGCCCAAGACTCGATTCCTGCAAGTCTTTTTTGAGAGAGGCAGCAGCAGCTGTGATTCTGTCCTCTTTGAACTTTATGAAAGTCATGAGAGTGGACATCGTCTGCGTAGAGGATGCGCGGTTGGATTCAAGATTCTTCTTGTGATGTCGTTCAATTAATATAATAAAAAGAAGAAGGGCACGAGGATTGCGCCTTGCTGGTACACCGCATTGATCGAATTCTGCTGGATACCCCTCCCCGGTTAGGATGACTGAGGGAGCGGTCACTCGGGTAGTCTTAAGCCACTTCGTAACTTAGCTGATAATCCTAAGGGCAGAAAGCTGGCCAGTAGACACGGATTTGCCCCACTCTGTCAAATGCTTTGCTGATATCAAGACATGCAATTCTAGGTCCTCTTTGTCATTGATGGAAGTTTAGTGATGCTTTGGGAAAAATAGGTTAAGGATCAGATGTAGAATGAGCAGACCTAAAGCCATACTTTCTGTTTGTATATTAATGAATGCGCATCAAGATGGCGCCACATTGTTTCATTAGATCAGTCGCTCCATTACCTTGCAAATTAAGATAGCAAGGGGGATCGACTGGATAGTTACCTAGGCGAAATTGATTGGTCAGTTATACACCAAGTATTGGTGTTTAGGTGAGATCAAGTACACCAAATATATCCTGCGTACGACCATGTCCATGAGCTTTCACCCTGGATGGAGGAAGATGTTCTGTACGCTTCGAATTGGAAAGCCGTTCGGCAAACCTGCGACAGTGATCTACCCGTTCATCCTCTAGAAAATCTAGGCCACAACCTGAACAGCTCCGAATAAGATAAATAAATATCTCTGATCTAAAATAATACGCATGCAGCCTTTGGAGGTTGTTTATATAGACTAGGATCTCTGATTTGATGTGTGGTGGAGGAATCAGCTGTATATCCAGGAGGGTCTAACGTAGCTTTCGACATCGTTACCAGTTCTTTATCACAGAACCCAAATTTCTTCAGAAGACTAAATTTGTAAAAGCTTAGTTATACAGTAGGTTACAAGTAGGCGTCGCGAAACGGACCCCAGATACTAGTGTTTTTGATGGTTGGACCAAAATTAAGCGCCGGAACTCAGAAATGTATACTTAATATGTTAGCATGAACAGGACGCACATTGGATGATCTGGCATTTGGTAGGATTCAAACTAAGCTTATTGGTTTTGGTCCACTCTGTGAAACGCATCGAGCGTGTTTGAAAGGCTTCCTTGATGGGATTTAAGATCTATTTTTCAGCAAGTGTCATGATCATCCGCCAGTGGCGTACCGAGGGAGTCGATCCAGAGGGGGAAAAATTTCTAAGTCGTCCGCCAGAGGGGGGTCTTGCGGTGGGGGGAACATTCGTAAATCATCCCGGTTGATTACTCAATTTAAATCTGAATTTTACAAAAATTGCGAATTTACTTTAATTTTGCCCAAGCCCAAAACTTGGCCTGAAATTATTTGAAATTCCCGAAAAAAGGCATCAAAATGCAACATGTTGGACCATATCGTCCCGCTTTTTCGAGCCAGGGGGGAAAACTTGCCCCCCCCCCGCCCCGGTCGGTACGCACTGTCATCCGCGTACTTCCAACAGCTAACAGTCTTGTACTCGGAGTTTGTTTATAACGAAACAATGAACACGTTGTGATAAGTCAAACAAACATGGGACAAGGACTATGCGGACTCGTAAGCAGATAAAATTCTCAATGAGAATATAGTGGTCTATCCAATGGGGTGATGAAATGTGAATGTGAAACGCATTCAAAACCAGTCGTCCTGTGGGCGGCTGACCTTTGACATTGCCACGGAATAATTATAGCACTTGGGGTGCTTGTAATACCACACACAATTGTCAATTCGATACAAAACCAATCCGCCAAAATATCATGTTGTTGGATGTTGGGTGCTCTTGGGTGGTTAAAATTTTGTTCCTACCCATGGCCACACAAACGGACCATGAAATGAAACATCAGGTCGTATGATTTAAATAAACCGCCTCCAATGAATACATCTTTTTAACCTAAGCGCGCATTGCATTATGAGAGAAAAAGTCTCTGAGCACAATGATCCAGTAACACTATTTTACACCTGTGCACCTCTAACACATACATAATTGGTTCACTAGATTAAGTTTATATGCAAGCGGCACCCACAGTCTGTGGAAGAAGCGGAGGCAAGCCATGCTTTCTATGTTGGTACTATAGGTTTTCTTTGTGGTTTGCAAAACATGCGAGACGGTGAATTTGCTAAAGAGTTACGTAACGTTTTGCCTCTCTATTCTAGTATAGACAACCTCTTTGGCGTCTATTCATAGCACACGCTTTGGAAAAACAAAAATCCCGTCAGAACCACCGTTCCACATATTGTTGCCTTTGTCAGCACCCTGTACAAAATTATGAAGGAGACTGATATAATAGTGTGAAAGTGGAGATCCCACTGACATTACCGAACTGTTGAGGGTCTCAACTTTGTGCTGGATTGTCTCTAAAACCCAGTTGGAAACAAACCATTCGCTTAATTTTGCGAAAAGGCAAAATGTTAGAGAGATAGGTCTTAATTTGTCTGGTTGGGCGGTTCGGTTTTTTAGTGTTTGGTCTTGAAAACAACACTAGTCTAACACTATAGTCCGTTTCTTGAAAGAGCCCGATCTTGGTGCTGGGATGGGCAGTGATGATGATCAAAAGGAAAGTTGATACTGTCTTCAAGTACTAGATTTGCCAGTGTTGTCCAAAGATTACACTTTGTCCAACCTTCGGTCATTAATAATTGAACAGGTATATGTCGTGACTAAGTATAAGCTGACCTCTGCAAACCTTTTACAACCGACCAATTCTGAATACGTTTTGAATTAATGAAGCAGCTATTCTGAATGTTTCAATTAAAAAGAGCCGGGAATCGAATCATTTTTGCGTATTCGTGAAATGAAAAGGCTTGAAATCGTGACTATGAAATCGGCAAGTGAATGGAATCACAAAGCTATAATCTTTTAAAATCAGTGGAGTGTGGCTATAGTTACCATCACTGAAGAGGCCACCTTTATTTGTTATTTACTTTCTTTCATGAGGATCAGCAGTGAGTAAAATGTCACTCAGTGCAGTCTGATGTAACATGGCTGTTAATGTCAGTGTACAATGGATAAGGTTAACATAATATTTTTTGTGGTGGCCTTTTTTCAGTCCAATAATCAATCGAATATTTTCCTTGGTAAGTACCCTCCTCTCCATGCTAGTGGAACGGCTTGGTCACATGGTTGGAAGATCGGTCTGGGAAAATACACTATAGCTCTTTTCCATTCGGTGGGAACCACACCCTCCAGAAAAGAGGCATTCAGATAATATTAGTTAAAGGAGTGTTGAGCTCATATCCGAACTCCTTAACACCCCTATGGCCAAGTGGGTCACATCTGACCAGAGAGGGAACCAAGTCTATAATAAGGATTTATATATTGGTTGACTGCCCAGGAATTTTCTTTTCTCCGCTAAAAATCCATTTTAGTTCCATTTTACAAGTGAGAGTGTTATTATGAACTTGGATTAATGTATTAACTTTTCAATCCTAGATGCAAAACCAGACACATGTAGGAATAGCTATACAATACTAGTAAGTTATTAATCAACCGAGGAGAGATAACATCTGGTTCTGTTGCTTTTTTTCACCTTTTTGAGTTCAGCATACACTTCCCATGGATGTAGTGATGGTTGGGGCGCGACAGCCGGTCAGTAGGTCTCAATACTGCATAAATCGAAGGGTTGAATGTGATTGTGGGAAGAAACACTGGAAAGAATTTAGTATTCTGCCACGACTCAATGAATTCGTCAGCCTCAACGGTTTAACGGCCACATGTTTAAAGAATGTGGTGTCAGAATACTAAATCCTCCCAAAAAGTGATCCTTAATGGTCTACCATCATCCACACCAAGGATAGGGGATCTACCAACCGTAAAGCAGTGGAATGGGAGGGGGGGTACACAGAGGTCAAAATATATAAACTATATCAGCTTATATCTGCGAATGGTAATTCTCAAACGTGTATTTGTCCCCCCCCCCCCAAAAAAGAAGCGATTCTGTAATTAGAATCGGGATTCCCGATTGTTGGGTCAAACCAGAAAGTCTGTCTATACAATGGATTGGCTATAATATGAGTGCAGCAACCGGCGGACATCTTGGTATAACCAAAAGCATGCATTCCAAGAGCATATCTACTATTAACCTCACTTTTTTCCTTCTTCCGGAGTCCTTAAAGGTGCAACGAGAGATTTTGAAGCACCCAGATATTGTGTTCACATATAGATTTGACACTCAATAGATTCTCTTACCGTGTATTTGGCTACAGAATGTGCTTAAAAAAAGAGAAAAAAGGGTGCTTTTGACTTGCTTATATTTCAATATAAAACATATAGGCTGAATTTCGTATTTGCGCTTACATACGAAATAGAAATTTCACAATTTTGTACCAAAGAAACATTTCTCAGCTTAATCCTTTCCGATGGTGATATTTTTGATGGAAAGCTTTACATCAGGGCAAAAATAAGAATTTTCACATTTTTTAGGGACGCCTGTATTTGAAATCTCTCGTTGCACTTTTAAAGGGAAATTTTTTGAAAACACTGATTTTGGACATGTTCAAGGTTTAAAAAGCCTGAACGACTTCACTTTTAATTCTTCTCATAGACTCAGAAATAATCCTATTTTGACGCGTGTATCGACCCTTCTTAGTATCTAGTATTGTACGTCATTGAAGTTCATTATCTGAGCACCCTCGGGGTCCCAACCACTCGATCTCTTTATACACATCCATCATATCGTTCACGTACAAACATAAAACCCCGGCATAAAACATTCTACTTCAGTGGCAAAAGGTTTGAAGTTTACTCACGGTATAAGAGAGATCGCACTGGGAATAATAACTGATCTGGGGAAATTATCAGAGTTCATGGCAGATAAATTTAATCAGCTGAACATCAAGGAAACAATCAGCTCTTCGTATAGAGAATAATTGATTTTATAAGAGTGAACGTCGTCCACAGTGGCCTTCAATTAAAGGGTGCATTGAAATATTTAATTTAGAAATTTCAGCAGTCTTTTCGTTTTGTTCCATAATCAATTGCCAGGTCATCGGAAGTCTCGTTCATAATTAAACTGGTGGCTGGTAGATTTTGCCCCAGAAGTGGCACAATGTTTTGACAATGTAAATGAAATGATCACGCATCATTTAATCCCACGCAGAGAAGTGGCAACGCAAGCAAATCCGGGAAGGGGGTTGTCCAGGGGCACTCACCTATGAAATGGATATGGGTCTTAGGGTGAAAAACAGCGAAATTGCGCCAAAAATAGTTTTTTTTTTTTTTAGTGACAAATTTGCACAAATTTTCCCAAAAATGTGGTCTTAGGTGAGATTATTGAAAAAAATTTCTAAAAAATAGAGATCTTTGGGTAAGAATTTCCAAAAATTCTCCCTAAAATAGTCGTCTTTGGGTGAGTGGTAAAAGTATTTTCCAAAAAAAAAAAAAAATGGGGTCTTTGGGTGAAGTAAAAAAAAATGGGCTCTTTGAGTGGCGATGAAAATGGGGGCCTTAACGGCCTTACATACGCGTCACTTCCAAAATGGGAGTGCGGGGGGGGGTGCTTAAATATAAAAAAATGCCTCCAATGAGTCAACAAATCGACCCATTTTTAGAGTGAACAACTGTACAAATATACAAACCATTCATATAACTGGTTTGTAAGTTGTGTAACCAAAATTTAGGTGAAGATCACCCAATGGAAAAGACAGCTTACCATTTTTGTCTTGCCTGAACTTTGTTATGGCATGGCAGAGACTTAGTAATCTCTGGCCATTCCTCCATTTCATCAGTTACCTTTTAAAGGGAAATTCCATCATTTACCAATTAAAGGGCCATTCTTTCATTTTTCGTTTACCAATTAAGGGCTATTCCTTAATTTACCAATTAAAGGGCCATTCCTCCATTTAATAATTAAACAGCCAGTCCTCCATTTACTAATTAAACAGCCATTCTTCTATTACAATTACAGGGTTATTCCTCATGTACAATAAAGGGCCATTCTTCCATTTACAAATAGAGGCCATTCTCATTCCAATCAAAGGACAATTCATCCCTATTACGAGAATAAAGAGTTTTCCTCATTTTACTAAGTAATCTGCCATTCTTCCACTAAATTTTACTAAGGACCATTCCTCCATTTTCAAATAAAGGGCAATCCGTCATTACAAATGAAGGGGCCCTTCTTCATTTCCAAAGGGCAATTCTTCAATTTACAATGAAGGGCAGTCTCCTTCATTACCAAGTACAAGGGCCATCATCATTTCCAATTTAAAGGGTCAGTGCTTCATTTACCAATTAAAGGCGCCCCATTCCTCCATTTTTCAAAGGGCCATTCCTCCATTACTAATGGAAAAGGGTCATTCCTTTCCATTCAATTAAAGGCACATCAGTGATTTGCAAATAAAAAAATTATAAAATCAGATTTTTGCATGTCTGTAACAACACTAGCTATGTAGCATTACTCCTACAGTGCCAGGACTCTGAAAGAAACCTAATAATGAAAGAATCAGAATGTTAGTCAATAATGTCCGTAAGACAACTTAAATACAACAGGAACTGAAGGGGATTCATTATCTTGAATACTTGAGTTTACTTTTCTGTCAATATTTCAGTTACAAAAATAACACATGGAAATTCTTTTAAAAAAAACTAAAAAATCAATAAATTTGCAAAAATTTAAAATATTTTGGACTCTTTTGGTGAATAATGATGTGGTCTTTTAAAGGGCCAGTCCCATTTACCAAAGGGTCATGCCTCAAATTACCAATTAAAGGGCCATTCCTTCATTATTTACCTTTTAAATGACTTATTTATTTACCAATTAAGGGCCATTCATGCATTAAACCAAAAAACAAATTAAAGGTCTATATTAAGATCATTTACAAAATAAAGGACATTCAATAATTTACAACTATAAGGGCTAGCCCGCATAACCAATTACAAAACATTCCCCATTTGTGAATTAAAGGAGCATTCGAGAATTGTGGTTCAAGAACCAGCTTTTGAGTAAAATTGACCCAGTGAAAACGAAAATGAATTACCCATTTATAGAGTAGAATTGTCGAAAAAAGTGACTCATCTTTTTATAGTAGCACAGAGGAGGAACAATGTTTTTTGAAATCTCAAGTTGATGTCATTTTTGTGTCGCCTGCCTTTAAGGCAGGGAGACACATAGGGATCACTTTGTCAACGTAGTTGTTGTTGATATCTGTTGTTGTTGATGTCTGTTGTTGAGAAAAAGGGTTAAACATTTGCTGTAATATCCTCATACTTTGATGGATTTAAACATAACTTGGATCACAAGTACAACATGGCATCCCCTATTGTTTGATGATGTCAAAGTCACATACCATGTCAAAGGTCATGTGAGGTCAAGTTGTAAAATAGGCTGAAAATGTAAAATTGACCTCATTTGAAAGTGGAAGTTTTCAGTTGGAACCAAAACTTGGTTTATGGAGTTTACATGCAAACCCTCATTTGTTTATGAGGTTAAAGGTCACATATCAAGGTCAAGGTCATGTGAGGCCTATCATTCACAAACCGCGACAACGGGCAACACACGCGTTCCGAGACCATGTTATTTTTTTATAACGTTGCAAGGGTGTTTCACATATTCCCGTGTCAGAGATGCCTCAAAATTTTGTCCAGCAACTATGACAGAATCACCAAAGACACATGTCAAGTGCGAAGCCTAGCAGGGTGAGGCATCTTTGGGCAAATAGGCATACTTCTGTGCAAGCATGTGTCAATTAAAGCATGTTGTCATCGTACAGGGAATACACATACGAATATCTGTCAACCAAACTTTTTAACCACAATGTGAATGCACCGGTGTTTGTTTTGTTTTTAACACCATGATCCACTGTCAGCTACTGTTTACTTAATGAAACCACTCCAGTGGTTTTAATAAAATCATTCTGTTTTATTACCCACAAGGGCATTTATTTTGGCTTAATCATTTCAGGAGAGGCTACATACAGTAAAAGCTTTAGAACCATGCAAAAATATAAGTTTTGAATTCTTGAGGGTGTAACTGTGTTCTCCAAATGTGCCAGTGTCTCTTTAATTATAATATCAATGTTTTTTCATTATCCAATCAGTTCCCAGTATAGTGTCGGAAGAGATATCACAGAAATTGATGGTAAATATAAACAAACCACAAACACAATTTTTTTTTGCAAAAAGCTTGTGCCAGCCAAAATGCCACATTTTGAATTTTCATTGGTTTTACATGAAAAAGTGAAATCTTCATGAAAAATTTTGTTATTTTTATATGTTGGAAACCATCAAGATGTTCTATTCCAAAACACATTGGAGCCAATTTGGAATCAACTCCACTGTATGGGTTATTTCTGAATTTGTTGGTATAAGTAACAGATGAGGACGAGGTTGTATTTCAGCCATGGGAATACCCATGACCAGCCCACATCAAAGCGCTTATATCGGTTTGTGTCTGTTTTGCTGTAATTTCTTTTGATTCGTTTGGGGAGTTTGGCAGCCATTGCTCGGGTTGGTTCACGCACTATAAGTTACAATATACTCATCCACCAAGGACACAGTTCAGTGGGTTGTACTTGTACCTACAATGACCTTAACTGAGCTTGTGTATCTGGGTTATTATATATCATACCCAACAACCAGGGGTGTATTTTCTAAATACATAGGTGAATGAAAGCTCCTGACTGTGCCAAGGAATTGAGATGTTACTAGCTCATGGTGACAGGGACTCAGGACTATAGCAAACTGAAAATAAAGCGAAGCCTTGATGAAAGTCTAGTGTTCGCGTTGCTCACATTAATTCATACTCCAGCATTATGCCCATGATATACTAAGCAATCGCAAGGAGCCTAGCATTTTGATGACATCACTTCTGCCGCTGAGTGGGAAAGTGACTGCCAATATCTAAAATCGATAAATCGCTAGCATGCCCAAGCGACTTGACACAAACCAGTTCAACTCAATCGCTCTGATTTTTGGAGCTACCAGTGATGTTAATGCTGGAAGCGATTGATAAAATGCTACAAGCGTTTTATCACTAGTGATTTTACAGTCGCACGCTAGTATATCTAGCCTTCACTGTCTCGTAAATAAAGAAGAGGAAAGTATTAGGCGTGAGAAAGTGAATTAAAAAGGTGATTATTTCCTAGTCTTGAATATTTGCATAATATACAAAAATTTTACCAGCCTTAAGAAAATGTATTGTAAAAACAATTTATAAATGGACATAATACAAGTAATATCAGTCTCTGATCAAGTATTCACTTTCAAATTTTTTTTTCTGAAGTGAGTAATGAGTGAATGGTACAGGCTAAGTGGGGGTCAAAGTTTGATTTACGCCAGGTGGGGAATGGAGGATTTAGGGGGAAACCCGAAACCTGTTGGTAGAGAGAGGGGGAACGTGAAATTTTTCATCAGACGGGAGAGAGGGGAACATGAACTTTTAAATGGGGAAATCAGCATGATCAAGGGGGGAGTGTGAAACTTTATGAACGGAAGCGAGGGGGAAACGCGCACATTTTTTGCCGAAAAGTTGAAATCCTCCCTCCCCCCCGGCATAAATAAGGACCGCTCCCTAAGACCTTAGCAAACCAACATTGCTAAAATCCCATTTCTGTAAAAAATGGCAAATTCTAACAGTAAATAAATTACAATATATATGGTAAAAATCAGGGATTGTATAATCGACAATGACACTATAATTATGAAGCGACGTATGATTTTTTCCAAGCGAAAAATGATAGAAAGGAAGAAAATAGCATTGTCCAAAGAGATGTCCATTGAATTATGGTGTGGAAGGTCAATTGACAGTAATGACTAAAATCCAATTTGTCCTTATTGGGTTGCTTTGGTTCCTATAAATTGGGGGTATTAGGATACCTAACTTGTTACAAATATGCAAAAATAAATTTTTGATGATGTTTTTTTATTCTGGTGAGAATTCACTGATAGTGCCTTTATAGGTTTACTATTTCGGAGAAATTACCTGAAACTTTGGCTCAAGTTCAAGATGGACTAATATTGAGCATTTCAATAACCAAATTGGTGCAATACCACAAAAGAAATGCACCATTCAACATAATTTTCAATGTGTGGGGTAGATTAAGCTCCCATTGAGCATTTTTTTCCACTGCTAGAGTTCAATCATCCACCTGTAGAATTCACAGCATGTTGTAAGAACATCTGATCTTATTTGTAGTAATTAAACTTTGGAATGTTATAGAAACACCCATGCTTGACCATAAGGTTGCATCTCAATTTAAGATGAATCTATTCTTAATAATTTTTATATAGAGTATTTTCCAATCTTAAAAAAAATATGCCATAAGCTTGATAAAATGAACAAAAATGGCATTATATAAGGTTTAAAAATGAGGTTAATATTGTTAACAATAACCACAGGTTTGCTCTTAAATAAAAAATGTTCCAAACATCAGACTATTTATTTAATCAAAAATAATCTTATATTGAGGGTATGTTGTTATTATGGAAAGGCCTGGCAATAGAATTCTCAACAAGATGCATGTATGATCCTATCACTTCCCTTATTTAAAAACAAACTGATGTTTAGCTTGTTACAATTCCCATGAAACTTACCACATATCACCAGTATAATATAAGTAATGCATCTCTAAACTCCATCTGCGAAATACACAACAGCACATGCCAGGTGTGAGCAGACCTTCTCCTGGGGGGGGGGGGTAGCAAGTGAGGGAAACAATATAATTTTGGAGGGCATACCCCCATTGGGTGTGAACGCTGGCCTTGTGGCAAGATGCCTATGTCTAAGGCAAGCAAACCATTTTTTTCACAAAACATTGGTAAAAATCTGCTTTTAATCTCCATGTTGTAAAGTAGTTCTAGATCAATCTTCATTGGAGGTAAACAACTTCAGTGACAAGAATGATTTCCAAGCAGGCCTCATAAAAAAAATTAGAGAATCACAATATAAAAATAACAAAATTACAAGATAAAATCAGATTATATCATAAATTAACAAGAAATATCATGTACAAATAATTCAAATACAAATTTGATAAATAATATAACATTAACACACTATAACCACTGAATTCAGAGTTTTTGATCTTAAAGTGGTATAAAGGTACATGCTCTCAAATTTGTACGAATTTTCAGGGAAACATTGTTCCAAGTATGAACAGCCCTGTAGTGGGGTGTTCGTTGACCACAATTAGAACTGAATTATTGGACAAAAGAGAATTGAAGTACTACCTTTGGTGCATGAAAGGAAATATGAACAAAATTAAACATTGAGACCCACATTAATAGCATGCGACTTAATCTTTCATAAACACTTAAAATACCAGCATAAGAAACTGGCATGCCATCATCATCTAGTTAAGTCCAATGTAGTGATTCCATTGAATATTACATAAAATTGTCCTAGCCAATCTTTAATGTAAGACTTGGACTTTTGTTTGAAATTCAAGAGAGAACTTACTCCAGATAACACTTCATACTTCAAAATGTGGTAAAATAGTGCATTAGATAAGATAAAGTAATTTAACAAGTCTAATGATCCCAATTCTTTCACGAATATTTTGCATAAAGAATCAACATAAGTGAAAATGACATTTTACAATCTAATTTTAATCCTAGGAACTAATTCATTAACCTTTCAATACTGTTATTTTCATATATAAGATTCATTCATTAAACTTTTAAAGCATGTGATTTTTACCAAAAACATTCAAGTACGTGTGTTTGCCAAAACCAATAGCAACACTAAGTATTCGCTATTAATCTGACCCCCCTCCCGGACAACTTCCAATTTGATTTTGAAGATCAAGAACATTCTTTCCCTTACACATTAAATGTTGTATTCATCAGCTACCTAATTGTTTTGCAGTTACAGCATAGGAAATTGACAAAAATAATACAGCGACCTAAAATTGAACCTGAGGAATACCTAGATTAACATTTTGAAAATCGGAAAGAGCAGAATGAAACAAACTTGAAGACTATTGTTCAAGTATGATTCAAGCCACAAAAGTTCATTCCCAGCTACACCATAATTTTACAAGTTTACAATTAAAATTTCATGACTAACCATGTCAAATTACTTTCTTGAAGTCAGAAATATAGCACCAATCCACTAAAATTATTCCATATTTTTAAGGATGTAATCTTGAACATCAATTAAGTAGTAGATGTTAGTGGTGACAAAAAACCAAATCGAGCATAAGACAGTACAAAATTCTGGCATGTAAATGTAGAAATGTTAATGATTAGCTATTTCATAGTTTGAAATAAGTTATTGCTAAAACAGATCTCTTTAATACAATCATGGCCAAAGGTGTCAGAACAGCTTGAGTAAAATATGCAGTTAAAACATCTTTGAGCGGAATGTTTTGATATACAGAAAACTGAAGTTGCAGTAAAAAAAAGACTGCGGAGTTGTTTTAAGACATACCAAGCACCTTAAGAAATTAAAAGTTGTAATTGCTAAAATCTATGAAAAACTAACTCTAACAAAATAGGCCCAAGTTTGTCGTTGTACACACAAAGTACACATTAAACCTGTTCCACTATTTTTATGGTAAGTATGTTATATCGGCCTCCATTTTTATGATTAACTTTAAAAATATATTTCTCAATTTGATTTGAGAAGAGATTTCTCACGGGAAAAAGCACTTTGTTTACTATAAAAGAGAGAAAAGGGAATACACCTAGTTTGTTTTGCTAAGTGCACATGTTTAGATTGCACAATAGGGGAAGTGGGGAATCCCCAGGCTGCTAAACTTAAGAAATTGTTTATGTTTTCAGATCAAAACATTGTAAGATCGGGATTCCCCACCAAGTTATATGGAAAGTGTTATGTGATTCAGATGAAGTAATTTATGTGGACTTCAATTGGTCAGCTTGTGCAGGGTTATGTGTATCATGATTCTGTAGGTGTAATATCTATTTTTAGGGGACTTGGGATCTTTGTGAAGTCCAGTATATATATGGACATTGAGCTAAGCCTCGCGTCAGGCGTTGCCAATAAGCTATAACAGTATGGTTGGAGCTGGTTTATCGACAAATTGGTAGATTTGTGCTCCACACAGTGCCAGGATTTATTATATTTTAATTCATGTACCAGAGTCGCTGTAATTATCTACTGTCGTCTTATGAAGCCGAAAGTTCTCGGAATCAAAATAGGATTCCAAATTGTGACAATAGAAATACTGGATGATTATCTTGGACTGAATATACTGTGTCATGAATTAATGTCATCGAGGGACTTAATTTAACCTTGTCGTCTTGAACTGCTGGACAAAAGTTACTTCAGGCTGAGAAATTTCCCATGGAATATACTACCTGAACAGTTTTAAATTATGTGAACTTGCATACTGTCATTTTGGAGTCTTCGCTGTGAGGACATATCATCGTTGACTGCAACGCCTTCAACATAGGATACTGGAACTCTTTATAGTATAAATAAAAATGTGTAATTATATGTAATTTTGTTTTTGGGACATACCAAATTCTTGAACCAAAAAAATCAAGTAAAGATCATTAAAACTGTTATTGATATATAATTTTAGATCATTTGTGCCCCACGGCTCATTTATTTGTGTTTGAAAGGTATTTCTGACCCCTTAGATGTCTACGAGAAGTCATAACAGTATGGGTTCTTACTATTAATAGTGTCATTGATTAGGTCAGCATTATACCTGAACAAAAATTATCTGAAGTTTTAATATTCCTGTAACAAAAATAGTTTTTTGGGATTTATATTAAAAAATGACATCGGTCCTCGGACCGCTTGTGTCCCATGCCGTCGCGGTTTGTGAATGATATGCCTAACATCACCTTTGACCTTGATGTGGACTTTGACCTCATAAACAAATGAGGCTTGCATGTAAACTCCATAAACCAAGTTTGGTTCCAATGAACTGCAACTTTTCAAAATGAGGTCAATTTAACATTTCAGCCTATTTTACACTTGACCTCACATGACGCGTTGAACTTGGTAATGGACCTTTGACCTCATCAACAAATGTAGGGATCCATGTTGCAACCTATGACTCAAGTTGGGTTCCATTTGAATCGTCACTTTCAAATGAGGTCAATTTTATCATTTTTCAGCCTATTTTACAACTTACCTCACATTGACCTTTGACCTCAGTAGTGACCTTTGACCTCAGTAGTTGACCTTTGACCTCAGTATTTGACCTTTGACCTCATCAACAAATGGGGGATGCCATGTGGGCCCTGTGACCAAAGTTTGGTTTAAATCCCCCCAAAGTATTTGGGATATCTAATATCCCCGTACTTGTGGCAAATGTTAACCCTTTTTCAAACACCAGGCATCAACAGGCATCAACTACAGTGGACACAGTGATCCATGATGTCTTCCTGCCTTAGGGCAGCAACACAAAAAGTAGACACTGTAATGAGAAATATTCAATTTGCTGACTGTAATCATTCTTGTATGCCATGATGGAATACACCAGTAATCCCACTGACAAAATAATCATCAATGCCTAAACCAGGGGTTCTCACTTACATTAGGGTGCTGAAGGCCGAGAATGCCAACATGTGGAAAGATTCTGGCAATTCTTATGTTTCCCTTTATATTTTAGAACAACTCGAGGGCCAAAATCCATGGTTGCGGCCGTATTGAACCGCGGGCCGCCTATTGAAAACCCCTGCCTAAACGTTCCATTTACCCGTAGGAATGTCCTTCAGACCTTAACTATTTGTTTTTTCCACACAAAAATGTAGAGATTGTTTTAATTTGAATTCTTTTTTTCTTAACATGTCTTACCTTATATTTGTAACCAAAATAAGTTTGTCTCAGCAACATTTTGGCAATAAGCAATGTTTTTAAAATATATTTGTTTGGTGAAAAAAGTTTGTGCTATGCAGGCTTTTTAATGTACACTTTTGGCCCACTTTTATTTTCCTTGAACAAAAATGCCCAATGACGGATTGTGTAGCACCATGTGGCTATTGCATTTAATCACATGTTATGTGTCAGGTTTTCTGAGAAAACCCCTTATTCTCCTTGGCATTGGAAACTACAGCAGTCACAGTATGCCAACGTAAGAAAGGTTCCGTGATATCGTCATGGAAGCAGAGGGTTCATGCCCCCAAATTAAGTCAAGATATTGAAAAGGTGTAGAAAAACTGTTGGTTCCCCCCCCCCCCCCCCCCCCACCCCCCTTCATCCAAAGTCTGCTTCCAATCAGATGACTGTGCACCTTGAAGATATGCAGATGTATTTCAATCCTCCCGCCCCCAAATAATCATATTTCCACGACTGCAATGATAGAAGTATCATCCCTGGTAGTGTGTTTACCTAAGGCCAGGATTTTTCTTGTCATGTTCCGCTACCTGGTGCCAAATCAGCCGTAAATACTGGACTTTCAACTACATGCCCCTTTTTCCATTCCACCTTTCCAGATTTAACTTGATTTCCCATTATTGACCGAACATGCTGGACCTCTATTGTTGAGGGATATGTTTGATCAAAACTTTCAAATGCCCCTTATAAGATAAATACCACTGTCCCATCATTCCACATTCTAGATGTGCACCAGCAGCACGTCTGGATTTTTTTCGCTTTAAGTGTGGTGTTAGACTTGATGAGATATGAAAAATCCTGAATTTTGATGCTTCTCCATTTCTTTCCGCAATAGGGCAAATTGGAAATTTGGGAGGGGGGTCACCATCAAAAGTGCCACCCATGTGAAAGACTATGTTGAGCATGTCACAGATTTAATAATGAATCCTCCACAAGTTTTGAAACATATCTATGGGTATATATTTGTTTTAGAATTCAACTCTTGCATCCAGGAATTTCATGCGTTTTATTTTTAGAGTTAATTATGCCTAATATGCACCTTTGTTCATTCGGGCCCAAGACTGGGGGGTCACACTCCAAAAGTACGAAAATTTTTTGTCCATCTTTTGGTCATCAGAGTTACAAAGTAGAATTTTAAACCATACAATTATGACACATTAGAAAAGTAACAAGGCGAAACTCGTATTTACGCGATGCGTAAAATATGTCCCCGCTGAATATCGCGATCACTAAGTGACAACTAAAACTGCACCAGTCCACCCTTAATTTTGGCCATCACTAGCTAGCTCGTCAAAAAGAACTTGAAAAAAATGGTTACTCAAGAAATCTGAAAATTCATCATGCAAAAATCCCTGAAAATTCACTAAATTTAGTAAAATATGATAATTTACTCAATTTGGCAACACTATTTTTGAAAAAATCATTTGACCACATTTTAAATTTGGGACCCATACGGGGTCTGGAAAGCAGTGAAACATTGAATTTTACGTATTTTCACATTTTCCAAGAAATGTAAACAGGTTGGCAACCCAAAGAAATGACCCACATGTAACTACCAGAACTCCTCAGCCCGCTTCCTTCCACCAAGTTACATCATTATACGCTTTACAGAACTCCAGAAAACTTGTACACAAGCCTTGCGGGAAAATTTCATCAATTATGCAAATTAGATACTTAATTAGCATATTTTACACCCAAAATCTAATCCGGATGAGAACTCATCAACCTGTTTCTTTCCACCAAGTTACATCATCGTAGCCCTTACGAAACTCCAGATAAATTGTACATAATGTTGACATTTTCTGTGCAATATTGACCTTTTTCCCTTGACCTTTTTTCCCCTACCCCCTGACAGACCCAGGGGAGGACCCTGGGGGAATGAATTACATGGTGAGTAGGGGGTATCCCCTCCTACAATATACCAAAGTTTAACTACTCTAGCTCATCCAGAAAAAAAGAGATGACCAAATGTTCCAGGGTTAACATTTTTATCACGGACATACATACGGACGTACATACATACGGACGGACATACGGACGGAGCCCATTTTATAGTCCCGGCCGAACGAAACTAAAAAAAATTTGCCCAAAATCTAATCAGGTTGAGAACTCCTCAGCCCGCTTCCTTCCACCAAGTTACATCATTATACGCTTTACAGAACTCCAGAAAACTTGTACACAAGCCTTGCAGGAAAATTTCATCAATTATGCAAATTAGATAATTAATTAGCATATTTTACACCCACAATGTTGACATTTTCTGTGCAATATTGACCTTTTTCCCTTGACCTTTTTTCCCCTACCCCCTGACAGACCCAGGGGAGGACCCTGGGGGAATGAATTACATGGTGAGTAGGGGGTATCCCCTCCTACAATATACCAAAGTTTAACTACTCTAGCTCCTCCAGAAAAAAAGAGATGACCAAATGGGTTCCAGGGTTAACTTTTTACAGGACATAATACGGACTGAAAATAACATACGGACAATACTACGGATCCCATTTTATTAGTCCCCTCCCGAACTTCGTTCGTCGGGGACAATAAGTGAGGTACAGCCCCCTTTTTTGAAAAATGGTAATTGTAATTTTTTTGACACATTTTGACCCCCCTGAAAACTATGTTGACCTTCACACCACCCCTTCTACTTCAGATATTTTTAAGATATATCATTAAACAACTTCCCTTGAAAGAATTCGCTTGGTGTCTTTATTTTTTCCCACACAATACAACTCAAAGTTAACCACCATCAATGACCCTGATGTCATTGTACATGCACAGTTTATATCACCATATACATTCTAATGGGGATATCAATCAAAAGTGTCTTGTGCTGAAGACCGAAGTCATCAAAACACCAAGCTGGTTCTTTCAAGAATATTTTCTTTGTGATGTATCTTCACATATCTGAAGTAGAGGGGTGGAGTCCATGTCAACTTTGATTTTCAGGGGGCCATATATGTCAAAATACAAAATTAAGATTTTTCAATAGACTGTAACTCACTTATTAAATTACCTAAGTCTTATTATGTATTTGCACTGGAGAAAGTTCTGCGTGTGACTCAAGATTACAAGAAATTCAACATTACAAATATGTTACTTATGGAGTTCTGACCCCCCAAACCTTGGTCCCAGATCAAAGATATTGCATTTTACACCAAATAACTAAAAAGTAAAGGACATGCACATTTTATACAGATTTGAATCTAACACCAAAAAAATCCCCGATATTGATTTTCAAAGTTGGGGAGGGTTGTCCATTACCAGTTTATGGCCCTCTCAAATTTGTCTTTCGCAATCGCACAGCAATTTTTGATGGTGACCGACCCCCCCTCCATTTCTGAATGCTCCTGCGGGAAAATGAAGAGGATGAGCTCAAATTTAAGGATTTTTTTCATTCTCATCAATATCTATCAGCACCCAAAAAAACAAAAATCCATTACATCTGCGGTTCACATCTCGAGTGTTGACATGGAATACCCCAACTACCTTCTACACTACAACCCATTATTTCAAAGTTTTGTTCCTCGGTAAATCTTCCTTCCATGGAAAACTCTCTGTGTTCCCTGAGCACAAACGCTGATGGTTGCTATCTACATGCCCTGTGAAGCATCTCTGATAAGGGGAGGTGTGGTGAGATAGGCACGGTAGTATGCTAAGGAGCCAACAAAGGAATCTCCTGCACCCTGGAAAGTATATAAACAGTAAACACAATACATGATGTAAGCAGGTAAACAATAAGACAATGGAGAGGCATCTGCTTTTAACATAAAAGTGACCATCTCTTTTTCCTTAGCTCTGGACCACACTCCCTGTATAATGCTCTGGTGGTTTCACCCGTCTCCTCAACCCACAATGAGTCAATTTTACCAACCCTTTTAGAACTACTTGTCAGATTTTTGCAATGTGAGATTAAGTGCCTTCCTCAGGGCCACACATGTGCACTCGTACGGCCAAAAAGAACAGTGGTTTGTCTAAGCCTTCCTGGTAGCTAATAATCAAGCGCTATGCATTTTTGTTTTAGTAAAAAAAGCTATGTGCTATGCAGAATTTTTTATTGCATTTTGGATTAACACAAACAGAAAAAAAGTAACATCCCTTAAACTTTAAAAATTAGTCAACTTGTGGATTTTCTTACACCTTGCAAGTTCGTTCGTTCGTGCGGGCAAGTCCAAAATCAACAGGGAAGATCCTTCTTTAACCAGCTGATAGTTTCAATCAATCCGGTTGATCAGGCCTGGATTCCTTTTGGGGACTTGTAGACCTCACAGTCATCTATGATGTTGCTAATGGTTTGTGGCTCCCCAAGCGCAGTTTGGTGAAAGTTTCTAACGCCGATCTTTGTGAAGGAAGTTCTTTGTACGACCTAAACGCAGTTCTGAGCTGTTGAGGTTAACCCATGCTTTCCTATCAGGTCCCAGCCCTTTGGGCTTGCCTAGATGGGCCGTCCACAAACTGCTTTAGGGTCAAAGTATAGGATGACCATTGCCTCATACATCTGTCATTGATCCAGGAATGATGATAGGGATACTGTGACGCAGTGTCATGGATTGGGTAGCAAAGCGATTCAGTGGAATTCTCTGATCCTCAAAAGGTGTCGGTGGGGGACTAGCTTACCAGGTTCCCATGCATTTCTTGGCGAGCTTGATCGTCTGAATGTTCCTCCTAAGATTTTGCATGAGCTATGCCAGACAGAATGGAAGATATTCTACAGGCCTCGCCAAAAGCAACCGCTAACAAATCTCATTGCATCATCAGAACGACAATCAACTTGTGTTGAATGGGCACTGTGACTCCATACGGTGCAGCGTCTTCAGCAGTGGAGTATTCCAAGGCAACGTTGATGTTGTTGTGTCAAAGATGCACCCATCCAGTTTCCTGCGAGCCTGCTGAGGAGGGTGACACGAGACTGCGTCTTGGCATCGACTGCCTTGGTGTGTTGATTGAAAGTAAGGCTGCGGTACATTGTGACGCCAAGGTACTTCGGGTTGGGTCATGTGACAGTTTTCTCACATCTAGAGTGATGTTTGTTAAGTTCTTTTTGCGCATCGATTGGCAAGGTGGAAAACAGAGCTGACGGTCTTGGGTTTGGTGAGTTTCAAGTGCCATCGGTGGATGGAAAGAGAATGGGCTTACAGTTGATTAGGTCGTTCTGCAACCTGTTTCTAAGGAACAAAGAATCAGCAGCTATTCCAAGTGCCTGTCGTCTGCGTAGGAGTGACTGCGAACAATCTCCCTTTGGCATATCTGAGATGTAGATGTCGAAGAGGGGCATGGGTGCCAGGACAGAACCTTGTGGAGGGACAACATTTCCGACGTTGCGCTTGCTATGCGTTGCCCATTTGATGTATCCAGGACGAAAATCTATCTGAGATGAAGCGCATAATGAACTCGACAAGCTTGACATTCAGGAAGATTTTGAGTAGCTTGAGGTATAAAGACTCGATGCCAGACTGTATCGTACGCAGCAGTTAGTCTATGAAGATTGCTGCCAAACTTTCTGCTCTTCTGGAAGGCTGTCTCGATTTCATTTACATATCTGGCTATGTGATCGTGTTGATTTACCTCTTCCAAATCCAGCTTGGGTGCGGGGTAAAATTTGACTCGACCGTATCATTGATCTTGCCGAGTATCAGTAGTATCAGTCGCTCAAGCAGATTATAGATGTGAGATAGTCGCGAGATGGGTCTGTAACTCTTGGGCCCATTTGTGGTTTCTTGGGCTTCAGGATTGCAATGGACTTTGAAGGGTCTCCATCTGGAGGAATAGTTGACGTTCCATGCAAGTAGAAAAGGAAGAGTTGGAGCATCGCACAGCTTAGGGTGCCATATTCGTCAAGAATTCCTATGGATGTTGTCATTGCAGGAGCTTTCCAATTCTTGAGAACTTAATTGCTTCGGTGATCTTCATCGTAGGTGAATGTTTGGGACATGGGGCTTGACGGTGGAGAGGTTTGTAGGAGCTGTTTTAATCTCTGCATTAACCGCACGAGAGTGGGCCCCCGCCGGTGGAGTGTGGTCTTGCCACTTTCCATTGTTGACAAGACTGAAGCGATGGAGTTTGCCGAGACAGGCCATGCTTAGCTGGACAGCTTACGCCCGGTGAGCTTGTTGATGGTGTTCCAGGCCTTGCGGCTTGAGTTGGGTAAAGTTGATATGGGATATCTCCTCCTCCCTCTGGTGCTTCCTCTTTTGGCCAAGGCAGATCCTAGATGGTTGCCTTTGTATTCTCTCAGTATCGCAGTTGGTATTATTACAATACACTTTGTTTAACTCGTCGCCTCCTGTCCCAACAGGGGTTTGGTAGGGATTCCTTCTGCCTTCTTGGAATGGAATGTTAGCTGCTTGGTGGAGCAGGGAGCAGAAGTCAGAATATGCATCGGTGATGTTCGATGAAGCCGGGTCTGGCAGAGTTGATGACAGTTCGCTGGTGAGTTGTTTGAACTTGGACCAGGTGGCTTTCCTGATTCCATCTCTTTGTAGAGGCTGGAGATAGTGACCTTGCTTGTCACTGGTGACCAGGCTAGGGCAATGACCTGATCTAGATGTCTAGGAAATCTAGGGAGGACCGTTCTGGGGCAGCGGGAGGGAGACTCGGATGTCGCTGGTGGACTGTTGACAAGACGGGACAGGTCCATGTCCCATGACTGATTGAATAGAAAGTAGGTGGATCCTTATATCAAACAAGCAGTGGAGGGTCTTGGGCTTCAATTCCATTTCAAGGCCGCTTTGCCATTTTCAATGTTGGAGTATCCCATGCTGTATTTCTACAGTGGAAATCTCCGCAGACGAAGGAGCTCCGCTGAAACTACTGGAAGGGAATTGAAGTCTGCCTCAGCTAGTGGTGGCTTATAGAAGTTGCTGAAGTGAGTTCCCATTGACTTAAATTTATCACTGGATCGGAGAATTCATTGAAGATTGCAGGGATTGATATCACTTGTATGCCTTGCTCACATAGGAAAAAGCGATCCCATGCTTGTGTGCGAATGAAGCAAATAAGGTCAAAACCTGCGATTTGCAGCTTCTCTTCAGATTTGCAGTGAGTTTCTTGGAGGAGCTGGAGGATATTCACTCCGTTCTCCTGGAGAGCTGTAAAAATATGTCACGCTTAGCATTGGTGAGACCCTCCACGTTCATACTGCAGGATAACAGACTTTGGTGCTTGCCATAATGGGGGGGTGGAAATGGGGGGGGGGGGAGGAAAGTTCCTCTGTGAGTAGTTCAGCCGCCTAGAAATGAGGGTGGGTCTTCAAGAATGTTCCTGTTGTGTTAAAACACGAGGTTTGGACTTAAGTTGTTGAAATCAGTTAGCCACAACAGAAGAGTGACATAACAGGCCGCCGCAAGAGGCTTCAACGACGACCTGTGGTTCAAGTGGGAAGCTGAGACAACTTTTTTTCTTGGCCTAATCTCTCAATCCACAACTATTAGTTCCCTTGGATTTGAGTTTTATTCCTTATCCCCTGCACCACATACTCCCAGTCAAACATCTCCCACAATCACAGTTAAGCACAACGCAAATGTATGCCAAAAAACTTAGCTGACATTTATTGTAACATCCAGGAAAATTCCTTACAAACCCATGTTATCATTTACATCTGTACATGTCATATTCAAAATTAGATCAATTGCCTGAACAGGGTGTGCTCTGCTACACATCCCCCCATCCACCTCAAGCCTGATGGCGTTCACAATACTGTCGTGTCTACTGGTTTACGCTTGTTGGCTTCACCCAATATACTTACTGTGGTGTCAATTGGTGTAACCTTCTTTGTTGTCACATGTCTGCATTCCTGTCATCTGAATGTCACTCAACACTACCCATTGCCACCCAAAGTAATGATGACCTTTGAACACCTGTCTAACAGCTTCAAAGCTGCTGTCTTGCTTCTTCTACATTTGTTACAGGTAACCCATTTAAAGAGTTCTGCCTAGATAATGGGAAAACACATTATCAGCCCTGAATCATGATTTACTGGGGGGGGGGAGAAATGCAAATCCTTGAAAAAGTGGACTTTTGGTGCTTTTGCATGTTCGTTTTCAGTTAGTTAGTTAGTTAGTTAGTTAGTTAGTTAGTTAGTTTAGTACCCCAAATTTTTAAATCTGTTTTTGTCCCTGCCAAACCGGGTGGCAGGATTCACTCACACTCGCATTCTGCTGTTTTTTAGGATTTATTGGAGCAAAAGATAATTGACCCGATGCCATTCCTGACGCCAATCCACATTTTTCATCTTTGGGCCTAGCCTTGGCAACCACGCCCACCATGCAAGGCGATGATCCGATGTACTTGATGGCCACCATTAGCTCTCCAGAGCTTAGCCCGTTGTAGGTAGATCTTCTTTTTCATTCTACCAAGGTAACCAGCTACTCTCCTCATCGGAATTTCCTTAGAAACCCTAATGGGGGAACTGGTTTAGCCGCCGATAAATCGGCCCTGGGTCAGGTAGCACGGGTTAGCAGGATACCAGTAGCAGCTTCAAAAGAAACCTGACCTGACCTTCCTTGCATGATGCTGGGGCACGTGTACCCCTGGCATTGGATTGTTATTCAAAATTAGAACGTGGGGATCATTTTGCATCATTAGGAACACACACACAAGTAACTGTTTTTTAAGTTTTATTTTCATTGGGGTGCGGCTGGTCCTAAGGACCTGCTCTTCAGTTGTATTCAAGTGTGGATTCAAGTGCTACCCAACTGATTTACCTGGAAGTTTTAATTTTTACACCATATGAAAGAGCATAATTTTTTTCCAATGTTGTCTTGAAATTCCAGCCTCCATTTTTATGATTAACCATAATATGAGCATAGTAATATATACTAGCACTGCAGTCTGCTTTGCCTTATGGCTTCACAAAATAGTATCAAAACCACAAGTTTGTGTCCCATGAAACTTGGTTGCGGATGTATGTGAGTGTCCAGCTGACTATAAAAGAATGTAAGCTGTATGCTTAAATCACATTTAAACCCCTGGCACTACCACCTCTCAAAATATGCTTCTTTATTTCTGTGTGAGCCACACCAACATTCTTACAATATCAGTTGCTCAGCACATGAATTATCTTCCCATTAACCAATCAAATATGGCTTAAATGTCAGATAGAGATGGCAGATTAGCACCCAGGAGGTTAACAGAGGAAGAGAAACATAATTTCAGATTGATGACACTGTACAGCGTAGGTCAAAAGGGCCTAGCGTATAATGTAATTGTGCTAAAAATTTTGCCACGCCAGGGCGTAACGGGCCTGCCCACTCTGAGTGGGCAATTTTCCCCCGTCTTGGGAAATTTTCCCTCTCAGGGGTCAAAAGGCCAATTTTTCCCGTTCAAGGGCTAAAAACGGCTGGTTCGCGATGATTTTTTGTAATTTTTTTTCCAGGCAAAGTCGTCCAGTGGGGGCCAACTGTGGCCCCCCCTGCCCCCCGCCTGTTACTCCACTGAACACAGCTGCCTCACTTCTTTAAATCTATCTTCACAGTTTTATATGAAGTAGAACATAAAACACAAAAGAGGAAGGAAGAAAAAAAAACATGAAAATCCAATATTTACCTCTGTTTCAATTAGGACATAAAATACACTATTCTTGTAGAATTCTGCATCTAGTTTCTCCACAGCTGGTGCAGGGTTAAGAATTGTAAGAACTGGAAATTTAAAGTAAAATCATGGACTAATCCATTCATAATTATCTGGAATTATCAGTTGATTTTAATATCGTTTGTCATCTTACTCACAACTGAGCTGGCCTGTATTAAAGGTCTACAAGGTGATCAAATAACAGTGTCCCGAAAAAATTTTTAAAATTCTGGATTCTGGCACTGGTGTAAAGCTTATAATCACAAATATCCCCATGTATAAGGATTCAGCATGAACTGTTTTCTTGGTACAAAAATTTGAAATTTCTAATTTATCGTATAGAGCAAATACAAAATTCACCTCTGTTTTTCTATTGGAAATAAAGCATATACACATCGCCTTTTGTGTTCATTTCAAGTTAATTCTGTCACCAAATAAAAGGTAGGTAATCTTTTGAGCCATCTATCTCTATGAAATCGCTACATATCACAGAAAATATGAATGACTTGAATCTCTCGTTGCACCGTTATAAATACACTATCAGGGATGGAACTGAAAGGCATCAAAATATTTAAAATTTTCTGAGTGCGCTTAAAGGGAGACCTGGAACATTTTAAAAAAGTATACATATTCCCTCACCTGAAATGATTAATCCTTAAATCACGGCCTTAGTGGTGAACTGGAACAATTTTTAGAATAAAATCACTCTGGAGTCATTTATTTAGCATACTAGGATCACGACGGCGTTAACACAAGAAAACCACGCTAGAGTTGATCCAAGGCATCACCCTGTTTGACCGGTCTGTAACTTTTTGGTTTAAAATCATGAATACAATGTGTGATATTCATGTACTATACACTATTTGTTGATTACAGTTATCACAAACCCAAATTTGCCGACAAATCACTGATGTCTTTAGCCTCTTGTGAGGCCTCGTCTGTTTTTTGGTATTTTTTTTGGAACGAATTTAGTATTGTGCCCCGACCCTATTAATTCGACAGCCTCAACAGAATAAACTGCATGTGAAGGATGGGTGGGCAGAATTACTGATTCATCCCATTTTTTGTGTGTAAAAATATATTGGTATTTTTTCCAAGGTCCTAGACTATCATTTGAGGTGAAAATTAAAGAAATTTCATATTTTTGTTAAATGAACCAGTGCCACTTTAAAGTGGATGTACAGCTGGAAATTCTCAATAGGACATTTTTTCCAAATGAACAATTGGACAAAAAGAAAAAACCACTATAATGTATAGAAATATATCCATATCCATTTTATTCAATACTATTGCAGTAGGTGTCCACCTGGATATGTCAATGACTACATATCTCATTTTTATCCTTATTAGGTTGCTTTTCAATTAGGTTTAATAAATAATGAATACTTTTCAGATAACAATTGATTTGAATACCGAGAGAGAGAAAAAATTAGTGGTTCCCCATTTACGTTATATATCCTATTAGCCTAAAGTCAATTTTATGCGGACATAAGAAAATGCCGCTTTCAGGATCAATTTATAATTTGTTTTCATATTTTTACAAATCTTGCAAAAAAAAAATAAAATATTTAAATGCAAAGGTCCTAGATTCCAAACTGGAATTTTCAATTTTTCTGAGTATGCACAAAAATACAAGTCTTAGAAGAAAAGATTCAGAACTTGAGACAGCTTTATTCCATACTCATGCTCAGAGCAACAAATGTGGACAAGGACTCAAATATGCACACTGTAGTCCAGTAAAAACGTATGGATGAACCTAGAAACTAAATTGAACAAGAAAGGTTTTTTGGGATTCATCTTGTTTGTAATGCCCCACTGAACATTATATCCAAACAATCTGCCAAAATAACACCGGGAAGTGGGCATAATTAGCATAAATCTACAATGGCCCCCAAAAGACAATTTGAAGCCCGGTATCCCAGGTTCAAAAAATTCCAGTGGTCCCGTTGAAAGTTGTGATGGAATAAACTGGTTTTCAACTGTTTTTCACTGTTTGTAACTGCGTTCAACTGGTCACTACAAAACGAGTGAAATTTGTTCCATTCTCCATCACGGAATCAACTTTTTAAACTGGATTCAAATGGATATTAAGCTGGGATCACTGGATTTCAACTGGTTCCAGTTGGAAACCGTTTATTTTGACCGGTGTTCTCCGAAACGGTTTGTTTTAGGACCCCATTTAAATAATATTATTAATAGATTGGATATATGATACTAAAGAATCGGATCAGCTGGTTTGTTTAAAACAACATATGACGTACCTGTGACGTCATCATGCAATTTGAAGTAAATTACGTAATCGGTGACAAAGAACGGCATGACGTAACTATGATTTTGGTGGAAGAATGATAGTATGGCGTGGTAAAACATGCTATAAAAACAAAAATAACAACAACAATAACAATAATGATAACAATAAGCAGGTTTATATAGAGCTAAAATACCGAAATACAAATTTCAAAGCGACAGATGTGCCATTATCTTGCTGCCATCAGGAAATTGTCATCGCATCGCTTTGGGTATCAGCCAATTGTGAACCAGCTACAAGCCTGTTCGTATGTCGAATTTGGCGACAAAAAACGGAAAATCATACCAAAAAATACACAGAAGAAGAAGAAACATATATATGAGATTGGAACCACTGGTATTTTCACCTCCTATCAGCGTGAGAATAAGCTCTTATATGCCACGTGTTTTGAATTGGGAACTGCTCCCTAGGGTGGAGCCGTTTCATATTTTAGAGAATCGGACAAGTGTAATGATTAGAGTATTAAAGTGACTGAATACTTCCAGTAAAGCACTCTTTTTACGTGATTTAGTTAGCTTTAGTTGGTACCAAATTTTCTTGATCAGACTTCAGTAATTAAAATAAGACTAATTGAGTAAATGAAGGTGGGGGGAGCAATTGGGACAACGGAGATTGGGACCACTGAATCATTAAAGTCTTGGATTATATGAAGCTTCAGCTCTATTGTTCTTGTCTTTATCTTAACAATTGATCATATAATTATTTGAATTATAACCAAATTAAGCTAATTAACTGTCTTAATTTGAGACCATAAATATTGTTGTTGGACTCTAATTACAAGCATTGTAATAAATAATTGTATCTATTAACAAGTTGTGATTGCGTATACAATATGACACGATAACCCCTACATTTGAGAAAACAATGTTTATTCAGTCCATACATTTTTCTTCTACCATTTTCCTAATATTTTAACTAATGCATTGCACTTCAGTTCAATGCCTACTAACATAAACATAGACCCTACCCTTTTTAATGAAGCTCATTAATTAGACAAGCTGGGATGCAGAGGAAATGGACACATTACGTTGCTTTTATAGGTGAAAATTGGGTTTGTTTTTTAATTAGTAAAAGACACTTTTTAATCCTTTCCTTGTTTTTTTAATATATCTTCTGCAATTACAGATTGACATATAACCAATATTTATTGTTTTAAGATCACCAACATGACTGTTCTGATTATAATAACCTTCTTAATTACTAAGTGAAGACTCAGGTTTGGAGGATGAGGACAAACTGCTATAATTCCAAACAATAAGAAGGCGGCTCCTACCTTGCAAATTAGATTAATTTGGGGCGTATGATTATCAAAAATAAAAAAAATAAAAAAAATAAAATGTTTACTTTTAAAGAATGGTTAGACTGAACTTAGCATTATTCTCTTTAATCCATGACTTGTTGATGTTTTAACATGCGAGCTGCCAATTTGAGGCACGCACACCTGTAAAATTGCAGACTTGGTCATTAGTAAACAATTTTTCACCGGGTATCACCCGATTCATGTTAACATTTTTTGAAATGGTTATGGGATGAATATCTACTTTGCAAATATTTGATTGTGCTTCAGCAGACGCTACTTGCAAGAATTCTTTAATTCTTTAAACAGTCTTTAGGCCTTTATGCAATGTATGTATATTTTGTGCCATTTCGTTCCAGTTGCTCCCCAAATCATAAGAGATCCACTTTTTGCTCATTTTCATAATTTATAATTAAACTTAAGAATAGTCCTCTCAAATTTTGACAGCATATTGGAAGCTTGACCAATTTCCTTCAGAAAATGTTTATTTTCATATGCTAGGATGTATAGTTTTGGAACTTTAACAAATTTTTTTAAGCTCTACTGAATGCTTGCACTTGACATTTGGCAGACGAAACGCAAACATGCCCCACTCAAGACCGCATGAACCACATCGATGTTTAATCTTGGTTCATTAGCCTAGCCTACATTCTATTCGTTGCAAGTCCCTTAGAATCTCCACAACGTTTTCATAATTATTTCAGCACAACTTCATCAAATGTTGAAAGTGACCCTACATACAGAGCCCGAACAGGTGCAATTCAGCATAGGCCTAAGCTAAAACTTTGTGGCACGCACGTAAATATATTGTGCCATTGTTCCGATGTCGGCCGTTCGCTTTTGTTGAGTTTTTCGCCAGAAAATGCTGCCGATACCAGCCCTATGACCTAGGTCGTAATATTTTCAAGAAAAGCTCCCAAATAACCGCTTGGATCGACAAAGCAATTTGGATTCCTGCACTGTTCCACTTGACCAGTTCCTTTCACTAAATGAACGTTTCTTGAGTTTCAGTCCTTCTGATTTTTTTGTACCGCTTCAGACCACTCACAGATCAGTCATGTTGGGTGTCATCCGATAAGTAGATCCACCATAGTAAGATCCGTCCACAATTAGATCTCCATGATATATCTGCCTACGTAGTCCACCACAGTAGATCCGCCCGCAGTCGATCCACCTACCGTAGATCCACCCACCCACATTAGATCCGCCCATTGTAGATCCATGTGTTTTATGTGGTCACTGATGTGAAACCTAAAACAAGCTGCTTTTCTAAGTACTTTGAATCCTGATGACGTAATATTACGTAATAATTACGTCATATTAATGTGGTTACGTCATAGATACGTCATGGTGCGTTTTAACAAGCTTATTTGATTCTTTGGTGTCATATTTGTATCTACTAATAACATATTTGTGGGGTCTAAAACCAACCTTTTAGGAGATACAGGGCCTCAAAGTTGCATTTGGTGGCCATTTTGGATTTATGCTAATTAGCCCACTTCCCGGTGTCTGATTTTGGCAGATTTTGAATATAATGTTCAGGGGGGTTATTGTAACAATATTAAACCAAAAAAACCTTCTGTTGCAATTTGTTCTAGGTTCATATATATATTGGCTTAGATTTACTAGTCTACTGCTACACCTATGGCTCCTAACCATAGAGACACACACACTACCTACCTCCTTTACTTTTTGGCACACTTGAGAGCAGCTAATGTTGCATCCATACTAATCTCTAGTTGGCATAGCAACACCTTAGCAGATGGAAGACTACCGAGGGCACTATCCACATCTGATGGTTTAATCAGCATATTAGCACCACTGACGATAATTATTGCATTTTGACCTGTGGATGATAACAGGGTAGAATGTTTATTAGCATACAAAACTTCCAATATTTCTACAAAATACTTGAAAAACTCTAATTGGACAATATTAATCATGCACTGTGTAATTAATACAGACCCCAAGACGAGGTTATAGTGTATGGGGGAAGTACCTTGCTCCAGACATCGTCTTTTAAAGGTGCAACGAGAGATTTCAAGTCATCCATATTTTCTGTGATATGTAGTGATTTCAATAGATCAGATACTCTAATAGATTCACTACCTTTTATTTGGTCACAGAAATAATTTAAAATGAAAACAAACAGTGATTTGTATAGATGAGTTGTCATGTGACGTCAAAGCCGGGCAATGAACAAAGCACTGCCCGGCAGTATGCGTGAGCACCTGCAGGGCTTGTGCTTTTAAAATTCGCGCTCAATCAGGCGTGATAAGGCTATTGAATGCTGTAACTGTATAGGCATATTCTTTGCACCTCTAACATGTCAGTAGACCAGGTGCTAACTTGTGTTTGTAAACATTGATGTCAACTCATCTATATGCTTATATTTCAATATAAAACATAGGCTGAATTTCGTATTTGCTCCTATACATTTCACAATTTTTGTACCAAAGAAACTGTTCTCAGCTTAATCCTTACAGATGGGGATATTTTTTAAATAAAGCTTTACACCAGTGCAAAAATCAGAATTTTCACATTTTTCGGGACACCTATTATTTGAAATCTCTCGTTGCACCTTTAAGGGGATCGAGAGTGATCGCTTTCCTACAGCTCTCCCTAAGTGCATTGTAGGAGAGTAATTTGTAACTCCTCTTGGAGATTCTTAATGTTTGTAATTTCTCCCCTGAATTTTTTCTTATATGGCAGTGGACAGATTTTAAGAGTGCACTACTCTTTTTAAAAGAAAATATCTGGTAAAGTTTTCAACATGACTGGATCATTTAAAATTTGACCCCTGTATAATCATTGTCTTGACCCCCTTCCCCCAAAAAGGCACTATTTGTGTCATTTAAGAATCACATTTCAGGGGTCCCTGCCTGGCTGTCTACATATTTAATCACTCAAATCACTGTATGGAAGAAGCAGTGGACCAGTTGGCGAAGGTGAATAGTGTGCGTTGGTATGGACACGTGCTGAGGAAGGATGACGGGCATGTTTTAAGAAGGGCTTTTGAGTTCGAGGTGGGTGGTTTGAGGAGGGGACGTCCAAAGATGGAAGAAGCAAGTGGAGGAGGAGAGTAGCAGAGTTGGGTTGAGGATGGAGGATGCATTGAATTGGGTGAAGTGGAAGGAGGGAGTGAGGGTGGTTGCTGCGAGTGTGGAGTGAATCCGGCCACCCTCGTTCGTGGGACAAAACCGGATTTAAAACTTTGGATTATACCTGCGTGGTACTCCTGAAAAGCAGCTGGGGAGTGTCTATATCAAGTATAACTTATTGTAAGGCAACAAGCTGGGTTCATACTAATTTAGATTCCATGAGTAAATTGTGTGCTTGTACTTCGAATGTGGAATTCCATGTTTCACATTCAAGTAACACATCATGTATGACATCTAAACCTCACTAGTATAATCAGAATACTGCAGCATGCACATTACCTTGCAATATCTTTGTTTGGTTATTATTTTCAATCAAAGGTATTGGCTTTGGTCATCAGATTTATCCATCAAATGCTATTGCCATTCAGTTGAATTTCACAGGACCCAACAACCATCTCCAATTGAGAAAACAACCTAAAAGACACACGATGCTTGGTACTTAACTTCGAAATATTTAAGTGTATTTTCAAAGTAAAGTTAAAATACTCAAATTGAAGAAACCATTGAATAAACCACCAGTTTCCTCTGACAACATTCCTACCTTGCTCGTTTACTGCTATAGGAGCAACGCCGGTTGAAGCACCTTTGCTTATGCTCACAAAGTCTGGTGGTGAAAAGAGTGAGATCAAACATGGATTTATTTTGTGCAGCAATGTGTATAAATCATACCTTTGCCCATGAACGGTTTAAAAATTATGAAACTATGACAAGTAATGAATGGATTCACACATATATTTGTTTATACTTTGTTCATCACCAAATTGGCAAGAATCTTCACACCACGAATTGATATATAGAATAATGGGGGCGCAACTGCAAGCAACACTACTGCAGCTGGCGCAGTGTGTGATGTACGTGTGACACATGCTTGTGGCAAGAGGCGCACGAGTAAAACAGTTTACTTTCATGCGTGGATAAACAAAAGCTGAATAATTTTTGCCTATTTAGGTGATGAACAAAGTATAGTCATTTGAATTCAAAATGTGGTACAAGTCTGGAAAATTTTTGTCCTTTTTGACAGACATCATTAAGTAGTTACTTTGATTGACATCATCAAATAAACATTTGCAGGACTGACACAAGAGTACAATTTTGATTTCCTTGGAGTATTTTCTGTGAAATGTACTACATACAAATCCTTGCTTTTTTTTCTTCAGATATGCATTTAGGTAAGTTGAGTACAACTAAAATATAATATTTTCACTACTGTGGTACAGTAACTTATTGTCACCTCTAACATATGCTGTAGTTCTTGGGATAAAGCATTTTATGTAAAGTTGAGAAGAAATACAGCATCTCTATTTCATTTCATTTGTCAAGCAAATTAACACTGCAGCAAATATTTTATGTGTTATTTTTTTACCTGTTATAACATTGTTGTCTTTAAAATTTTTGATGGTTTCATGCCCAAATGCATCATCCCCAACCTGTACAAAAGACAAGGAACAGAGTATAAAATAATAGCCCACTGGGCACAATTTGAAGAAAAACGAATTTGTTTAAAAACTAAAATTATGAACATTTTTGAAACAGTACTTATACTGCAGCATGTCTAAATTTGCTTTCAAAATCATTTTGCAAGGATTGTTTACGTATGTATTGGCATAACTTTTCAGTTGAGCGCTAAAAATATGCATTAAAATTTCTTAGCGCTTGATACATAGCACTGGGTACATTTTATTTTACATGCATTTCCAATGGAGGTTCCATGCGTTGACAGCTCCTGGTTCTAATTGCTCTGTGCATGATGGGAAGGGTTTCCACGCTGCTGTTGGCTTTACTGAATTGATCTCTGTCAGTGTCGCAAAATACTATTATTTCCCTCTATTTATTGACCCCCTGACTATTCCCAGTTATTTTAAAGGAATGTGCTCTCTGCTGACCTTTGCCACCATGGCTGTCTTAGCTCCAAGCCTAGCCGCCATGACACATTGGTTGGCACCTTTACCACCAAACCCTGTGCTGAACTTGGTCCCTGATTTGTTTTCTCCTGGTTGGGTAGACAGGTGTGTAACGGAAAGGTATACTCAGAACTAACTTTTTAATAGCTGGGTTTGTTAATAGTCAATTCAGTCAAATACCTAGGTTCCACTCTTCATAGATAACGGGGGTACATAATCCATACCAAGAACACATAAAAATGTTTTTTCAGGATGAGGCATGTTATGGGTAACATGAAAAGGGTACATTTTTCTAAAAATTAAAGCTTAGGATAGCCTTTACCCATAGTCAGCATTGCAAAACAAAATCAAAAACAAAACAATTCTGTCCACAAAAGCTGTTATTCCTTCAATTTTCATACCCGGCCTTCAAATCCTCAAACTAATAAATACATGAAGCATTAGCGGTGTGTCAATTAAAAACCCAGCTTATAAAAAGCAAATAAAAGTTGAGATCATTGTTTTGAGAAATAATTAATTTAATTACTGGTTAATGTAAATGCTATGTGAACATTGCCAGAAGCTCCGGGCCGAGAATACAGGTAAAGACCATAGAGAAAATAAAGAAAAATTAAAAGTCTGGCGTGATGATGTTTCCATCGTAAAGTTGTCCAACATACGCTCAATACTTAAAATTCCCTGGTTGCAACACTAACATTTCCCAGATAATTGCAAGGCTTGAAAAAAAATGGTTATTTCCCAAGAAGAGATTTGTAGAATTTCTCCCAAGGTCAGAGAGGTTATAAATAAGTCAATTTCGTTATCAAAACTTTCAATCAAATTTCCTGCAAGGCCTGTGCATTCTGTTAAGGAACTTCCTATATTCTGCACTTTTTGAGCCATGGATATTTTCCTGGTTGAAAAATAGTTCCCCAGTCCCCCACTTATTTTCGATTCATGCAAAAAAATACAATTTAATGGATAAATATACAAATATGACATAATTTTCCTCCCCCTTAATAAGTCCGGTTCCCATATTGCCCGCCACTGATTTGTAAACACCAAGCTCAAACAATAGACTGTTGTGTAAGAAAAAATACACGAGGTAGTAATCTTACACTAACTATAAAGCTGGGCAGGAAAAAATGCATATTTCCGGTCCCTTGGAGAGAGAGTCACCTTTTCCCCCATAGATTCTCCCCGTTTTTTATGGTTATTTCCGTGTCTGAAAAGTCAAATTTCCCTCCAATTGTCAAATTTCCCGGGAAGATGACTTCCCTAGATTCCCCACTTTGTCGCACCATGAACTAATACGGTAAAAGGATTGGTTCTGTGTTTCTACTTATATTTAAGGGTAATAATTGCATAGTTGTCTAGCCCTAGGGTAGCTTATTAAACTTGTTTAGGGGTGCAATTTCAGAGCTCTTCAAAAATATGTTTTGCTTTTTTGAATGATTGGACACAGATGATATCCCTTGTCAATGAGAAAGGCCCCCTGGGACAAAATACAAGTAGAATTATTCATGGGGGATAATAAACAATGTGATGTGACGTTAACACCGGCACAAACAAAATCGCTGCTACTGTGTGCGCGCGCACATTTATAGACTTCTTTAGCCTTATACACAGTAGCGTAGTAGTCATGCAGGCCAGGTGGTTTGTAAATTTAACACTGATGTATCACAATCTAGCTATATGAGTCTATATTTGGTGAGTGTAAGTGAACTTTATTTCAGCTTAAAGGGGCGTGTTTTCCATCGTCTTTGGGCCGCCCCCCTGATTTACCCGGAAGTAGTATCGATTTTGATATCAGATGAAAGGCCGTATTTTCTCATTATCGTGCCTGGAAATGTGAGTTCTCGAATCCATTTCATTCCCAAGATATTATCCAAACAAAAAAACCACCGTTTAGTGGTTAACCACTTATTAGCACAGTATTGAATAGGGCTTTGCAAAACATGCATTATTGCGTCTACCATCAAAACCGCAAGTTTGTGTCCCACGGTACTTGATGGGGTTGTATACAATAATCGGAACAAACCACTTTAAAAGTTGATTCAGAGATTTTTGAAATATATTTTTGTGTAGTAATTAAAAAATAGTCATCTAGAACTAAAGTAGTCATCTAAAATGCTTAATCCAAAAGTTAGAGATGAATCGGTTTTTACATTTTCATGGCGTACGGTTGTGCACACAGTATAACAGCTGCCATAGGATACCGTGTATAACAAAAATTCGGATCCCGAATTTTATAACAAAGCTGTGATGTTCTATATGAAGGACTTCGATTTGAGCTTAGTTATTTAACACAGTTATTAGTATAGGACAAGCATTAGCTACATGCAAAAAACACGATTTGTTTGAAAAAGCGTGGCCAAAGGGGAAATCTCGGAGTCGGCCTTTAATGGCCTACATGGATGAGCCGCTTTATAACAATTTCCAATTACAATACAACATGACAATTGGGGGCATGTATTTGTAAACTAGCGATTTTGATGTAAAAGGAGTGGGAAACATAATACAAAACAGCAAGCTTCGGACTTAGATATACTTATACTACGAATTCAGAGTTGGAAATCAAAAATTAATGAACTACATGTACCTCGTCTACAAAATAACATTACAAAAGTAAAACTACATAGATGAAAAAAGTCCACAATTTAATTTATGAAGCGAAAATTTGGACAAGTGTGAAATTTTATGTTGTGATTGTGGATTCATGATCTTGTTACCATCCCCTGCAAACCCTTCATGTTATTACGTATTACGATAAATTCATGCTACCGAACGATTCTTTTTGTGCCTATTAATTTTTTATTATTATTTAATGGGGCTTGAGATCCACTCTGATGAGCTCAATTGTTGCACGAACCTACAACGACCACCTCGGCCTTCTTTGCGTGGCTATTTGTGTCCTGCCATTTCACGACGTCGATCTGGATCCACTTTACATAAAAGCATGTGATCTCCCATCACCCAATGGTGAGGTTGAAACCAAAACTCACCAAAATCATTGGAGCCCTTGGTGCCAAAAACCAACCAGTGTGGCGCGGCCAAGGTCTAAGCGAGGTGTTTCCAGAAGGAAATGTTCTATTTACTCTAAGGGTACAACTTCAACGTGGAATCGAGTTTGAAAGCAAACACAATAAGCTACAAATCAGTTTAAAAAAGTCTACACTTCTAGTTACACCTTTATATTACAGTGCATTTTGAAAGCCAAAACTGTAGCCAAACATATTTTGTAATATAAAGGCTGAATCCCATGTTCAATAAACAGGATCAATATTTTGTCAGGTCGGCCGGTTGCACAATTTTCCTCTGCACGACCGACGGCCGGCCAGTGCTATGTGTGAGCTGCACAACTGCTTACACTGTTTCTTTGTCTATTATATTTGTGTTTAAATTGGGATGGTTAAAGTCAGAAAAAAGGGACGATCAGCAAAAAAGAAAGAGGTGCGAAGAGAGCAATCGCAAAAAGACGTGTCGGGCAAGGCTGAGGGAGGCTAGTAGTTAAAAGACTTTTCCATAACGAAAAGTCATTCCGATATTAAAGATGCGTCTGATTTGCTCGTATATTTTAGGCGTACATTTTGTTGGAAACCTTAGGTTATTTCAGGACAAAGTTTTTTTTGTGCAATGATGATTCAAGACAACAAAAACAGATATCAAACACCATCTATGCACGTTTTTTTCTAAGTTTTTGTTTTTTTTAAAGGGGGGGATGGGATTGGGGATATTGGGGGGATATACTTGTTCGCAATGCAACCTACGAGCAAATCAGATGCATTCTTTTAAAGGGTGTGCCATTCCGTGATTCCAGCATCAGGCAAAACCTGCTGTGTTATTCCTGGGTCACTAGATATCCTGAGGAAAGAGAAAAAGTTCATTAACACAAAATTTGAGCTGATCACGATCTTGCATGGTTTTTGTGTCATGAGCAAACGTGTGTTTCACACAGTTCATCGACCACTGTGCTGTTAATTTCTGTCCGTTTACGGACCCAGACATACAAAATTGCGAATGTTTACAGATACAAACAAATTTGCACATAATATTTGGTTACACCTACATATTAGGGCTTAACGGTTCAGATGATATGAAAATCTCAACTTTTTTGACGGTGGGTGTGCTAAGTCGGGCGGGGCGAGGGAGGGGGGACGGGTTTGTGTGGATCACGAAATAATGCCCCTCCTGTAATTGGAATACGCTGTTTTCGTTACGGACTGCTCTATCTCTATGTTAGGTTTTTTTTGCAGAACATCACAGTGTTGTATTTATTTGCAAACACCTGTAGCAAAGGGCTACAAAATCTAATCGTTGCTGTATAACTATAGGGCCCTTGCCACGGAAGGTAAATTATATGGAACGGACTTTTGTTTGCCTCCAGATCATCCAAGGATGCGAGAATACAATTTGCCATGCACCTGGTTCAACCTGAACATTTTCAGTATTCTAAGGTGATTCCTTTTATTCTCGCATGCTTGGGGTGTTGTTCTTGGCGGAGGTTGGCCAAGATAAACCTATTGACCTAAAGTCAAGCGCCATATACATTTATAATCATGAAGGATTTCCCTGAAATTGTGAGCTCGCGAATCCATTTCCTTCCCAAGATCATTTATCCAAACAAAAAAAAACCGCCGTTTTAGTGGTTAAACACTTATTAGATACAGTATTGAATAGAGCTTGCAATCATGCATTTTGCGTTCTACCATCAACACCGCAAGTTGTTTCCCACGGTGCTGAGGGGTGTTGTAATACAATAAATGTAAAACCCCCTTTAAGTCTGACTTCGCGATTTTTGACACAATTTTTGGTAGTAATTAAAAATAGTCATCTAGAACTAAAGATAGTCATCTAAACTAGCTTAATCAAAAGTTAGAGATTGAATCGGATGTTCCTGTTTCATGGCGACTGCGTTTGTGCACCGAGACAGTGCCATAGGATACCGTGTATAACAAAATCGATCCGGCTTTATAACAAAGCTGTGATTTTTCTATATGAAGGGACTTCGATTTGAGTAGTAATTTCACACAGTGATAGTATATGGATCAAGAATGTATGTTACATGCAAAAAACCACGATTTGTTTTGAAAAATGAGTGCGCCCTCATTGAGGGAAATTATCGGGTCGGCCTTTAATGCCTACTGGACTTGAGCGTTTTATAACAATCCAATACAATACAAACATGACAATTGGGGGCATGTTATTCTGTATTAACTTTGATTTGAGAAAATGGGATGTGGAAAATCATCAAACATCAAGAGCTTCGACTTGATAGACTTATATACTACTTCAAGAGTATGTAATTTCAAATATTACAGAACACTACATGTCATAGTCTACAACATAACAGTAAAAAGTCAAACTACATAGATGAAAAAAGTCCACAATGTATTTATGAAGCTAAAAGTGGGCAAAGTTTTGAAAAATTTTATGTTGTGATTGGATTTCATTTGATCTTGGTACCTGCAAACCTTCATGTTGATTACAGATACTATAAATTCATTCTACACGATGTTCTTTTTTGCCTATTAATTTTTTATATATTTAAGGGGCTGAGTTCCTACTGATGGATCAGTGTTGCCGAACCTACAACGGACCACCGCGTGGTATTTTGCGGCATATTTGTGTCCTGCCATTTCACGACGTCGATCTGGATCCAGTTTACATGAAAGATGTATCTCCATCACCCAAAATTGTGAGGTTTGAAACCCACAAACTGCACCGAAAAATCATGAGCCAATTTGGTGCCCAAAAAAAACCGTGTTGGCGCCGCCAAGGGTTAAGCGATGTGTTTTCAGAAGGAAATTTTATTTTTATCTAAGGGTAAAAAGTTCAAAGTGTGAATCGAGTTTGAAAGCAAACACAATAAAGCTACAAACAGTTTCAAAAGTCTACCATATGGCGGAGTACAACAATTATATTACCGTGATATTGGGAAAGCCAACATTTAGCAACATTTTGTAATATAAAAGGCTGAGCACATGTTCAATCAATGATCAATATTGTGTCAGGTCGGCCGGTTGCACAATTTTCCTCTGCACGACCGACGGCCGGCCAGTGCTCTGTGTGAGCGGCACACTGCCGACACTGTTTCTTTTGTCTAATTTATCTTTGTGTTAAAATATGCTGGTAAAAGTCAGAAAAAAGGCAAATTTAAAAAAAGAACGAGGCGAGAGGAGAGCAATCGCAAAAAACAAAAAAAGGACGTGTCGGGAAGGGGCGGTAAGGGTGTAGGTAAAAAACTTTCTCATAACGAAAATGTCATTGCGATAAAAGATAGCGTCTGATTTGCTCGTATATTTCGGGTTTACATGTGAACTAGTAGGACCAAAGGTATTTTTGTGCATGCTCAATGCAAAAAGATCGCAAAACACCATTCTGCACGTTTCGTTCTTGTAAGTTTTTGTTAAAGGCCGGGATATGACCGCTGTTCGCAATGCAACCTACGAGGAAAATCAGAGGCATTCTTTAAAGGTGCATTCGTGATTCCCGCATCCGCCACCTTCTGGTTTTATTCATGGTTCACTCGATATCCGTGAGAAAAGTTCATTCACAAATTTGAGCTGATCCCGATCTTTCGGGTGGGTTATGAGCAAAAAGTGTGTTTCCACACAGTCCATAGACACTGTGTTGTAATTCTGTCCGTTACGGACAGGACTCCATGCGAATTTACAGATACAAAACCAAATTGCACATAATACTTTGGTACACCTTACATTAATAAGGGCTACGGTTCAGATGCTATGAAAACTCTCAACTTTTTTGAGGTAAGTCGGGGGACGCGGTTGTGGATCCCGAAATGCCCCTTTTAAGGGAATACGGTTCTTTTACGGATGCTCTATCTCTATGTTGTCTGCGAACAGTCCACAGTGTATTTCATTTAATAACATGGAGCAAAGGGCTACACATTAATCGTGCCTGTATCACTATAGGTGCCCTTGCACGGAGGTCCAATTATATTGACGGACTTTGTTTGCCTCCAGAATCAAGGATGCGAAGAAAGACAATCATGCACTGGTTCACACATGAAAATTGTCAGCATTTCTATCAGGTGATCCTTGTATTTCGCATGCTTTGGGTTGGTTGGCAGGCAGGTTGGCAAGATAACCTATTGACCTACCGTGCAAGCGCCCATACCATTTATATATCCTAGGATTTCCCCTGATTTTGTATTCAGAAGAATAATTATGAATTTTATGGCAAGTATAGCTGTTATGATAAATAGAACCTCTGTAAGTGTGTGCATGGGGTTAGGAGTGCAGGGGATTAAATATGAAACACTTTTTTTAGCTCCGAAATTTGCGAAATCCTTTTTCTTTGAGCCTGCTACCAAGATGATTGTATATGGAAGTGCTTAACTGTGCAAACCCATATGAACGGTTCTCACGGTCAGTTAGAAGTTCCTTGACAGCTCGGATGACCAATTTAAAGTTTGGAGTTCCGATGGCTTGGCAAACCCGATTTACTAGTTCCAGTAACTGACACCAGAGGGTCGACTCTTGAACCACTGTAGATCATTGAGGTAGTAGATGACAACGAGTAGTGTTAAAAGCAGTGTTGCCCTCTGGTTATGGTTACCAGAATACTGATTTACCCAGCGAAGTAGTATGAATTTGGGCCTACATGAAATCAATTATATGTTACCGTGTTCCATCCGCGTTTTTTAGTTTCAGATGAAAAGATGTATTTTTCTCCTGGGTCTGAAATCCACTTCCAAATCCCATTTCTTTCCCAAGATGCGGACAAAAATGTGCCATTTACTGTTAAACCATGCATGACCCCACTGGTGTAGGATTATTCGCCTTTGGGTGTAGGAAGTCCCAGTTCATGTCCCGTGGGTTAAATGCGGAATTTATCGAGTACTAAATTCGGGGAATTGTATTTGATTATTATTTATTCGGCAAAATCGAAAACACAATACAAAAAATAGCAAGTCCTAATGAGACGATTGCAGTATCACACCAATCAACAGACACACCAAGTCGATCAGCCAGGATAGCCATAAAGTGGCTGACTATGCAACCAGAGAAGATGGAAATGAAGGAGGTGTTGTCGACTCCTCTTCAAAATATAACCTGGTCAACCGCCTATTCATCTCAATCGGCTTCTAAATTAATCGATGGACCATACATACAATGGCATAATCCCAGACATTCCTCCAGTACCCAGTTGAGTGGTATTTGGGGGGCCATAGGTCATAATAGGTTGTGACCAGTACAGCGACACATACGCGCCTGCATCATGTTAGAAACAACCCTTTGACCCAAAATTTCAAAGTAATTGCACTTTGGCAACTTTCTGACAGCAAAAAAGTTAGGTTGAGTATTGAAAATCATATCTACTCACTTCATATATCATATTTCACAGGGAAATAACAGGGGATATGGTAAAATTAGGCTAAAATCATAACATCTGTTATTGACCCCCAAAACCTGAATCAAGTTAGTTACCGAAAAAGGGTCGATCTTTGCTGTGTCATTTCGGTAAAAAAGTCACTTGATTTCTCTCAATTCGCCAAAGATTAAATAAATTACCCATCAGTCAGAAACACGCGGGTGTGCATTTCAGCAGAGATAGTTTACGCTGGAAAATTAATAAGCTCTTTTAGTGGGAGGGTCTGTCAATTACTTCATGTTGCAAAAACCTTCACGAACGGCCAAGATTAGTAGGCGGTTTGCATTTTGAAATGTGAACACATTACTTCAAAGAGCTGATGAGAGTGAATCCTGGGTCATGCGGATTGCAAAATCGAGCCATCTCCTGCTTTTCGCTCGTTACTCCTGATGCCATTATTCGAAATGGAGGGTCCAAAACACAAAACAGTGCCTGCAGAAAGGTGATAGCTAAAAATTATGAAGCGGAGGAGCGCCAGGGAGATAAGTGACATTATTCAGCCACTCTGGTCCCTGCCATAGTCGACCCATGATAAGAATATTGATTGAAACGGGAATACCACTATCCATGGTTCATTTGGACTGGCAATAGGATATGAGAATATCCTTGTCCTCCATCCCTAGTACGTGAGAGCATGCTGTAATGTTAATCACAGTCAGTGCGAACAGAGAAGAGTGTAAAACCCTGATGTCTCCCAGCCGTCTGGAACATGGGATCATGGAAATGACTCTGACAATTTTTGGAGCATTGAGTAGTACCTCAATAAACAAAACAAAACATCAATTTCAATATTAGCACTGTTAGTGATATAGAGGGCCTTGATGTGCATTATAGCCTTATTCTATTCATTACTATTCAAAACTTACAAAGTTTTTCTTACAATGGTGGTAAGTGTATGCAAGTGCCAACTCTCAATGGATAGTCAAAACATTCAGGGGCAGAAACCAGCAGCCACCCCCCCGGACAAATTAAATGGGGAGGAAGAAGGAAAAATGGAGCGGAGAAGCAGGGGAGAACAGAAGGGAGAGCGCGGGAGAAAAGAGAAGAAAAGGGGGAAGAAGGGCAAAAATGAGGAAGGAAGGAAGGAGAAGAAGGCAGAAGAGGAATGGGAAAGGGAGAGAGAAGAAAAGGGGAGGATGGAGAAGAAGAGAAGGGCAAAGGGAAGGAGAAGGGAAAAGAAAGGATGAGAAAACAAGGCGGTTCTCGAACCACAAGTCTCGCCGGCTCCTTTTACTCCGCGATCGTCAGCTTGAGTCATGAGTTATTTCATAGCCTTGTCTTGGGTTACTGATTTGTCAAGCTCGCGTCGTCACTTATCTGTTGTTTTGTTGACTTACTCGCGAGCCTCAGGTTTCGAGCATAGCTGTAAGACAAAAAGAGCAGCAAACCAGATGAAATGGTATGGCAAGCAAGATACAGTGGAGGATTGCAGATACCCCCTCACAAACGTGGCACACCACCCCACTCCTCCACAACACGCCACCCCAACACCACCGCAAGACCCCAAAAATACCGCCAAACACCCACCCCTCCCCCAAACCCCAAACACCCCCCCGCCCCAACATCCAGCATAACAACCCCACCCCCCCAAACACCCCAACCAATACACCCCACCCCCTCACCAAACACCCAACAAACACCACACACCTGCCCAACACTCCACAAACCTACCCCACCCCAGTGCCCAACAGCCCAGCACAGACACCCCACACCCGCCCAAAAGCGCCGACGAACACGCCAACCCCGCCCAACACCAACACACACCCCACCCCCCTCACCCAAACACCCAGAAACACCCACACACACCTCCAAACACAAGCAACACCCCAACCCTCTCCCCCAACTACCAACCCCCTCCCAACACGCCGCAAACACCCACCCACACCCGCACACCCAATCCCCCTGGTTCTGGCTCACACCCCGCCCCAAGAGTGGACCCACAATGTAAACCCCACCCCCGCCCGAACCCCGCAACACCCCACCCACTCCCCGACACCCCGAAACCACCTCATCCCGAACAACATCCCTCTCCCACACCCCGCAACACCCATACCCCTCCCAAACACCCGTAACCTACCCCACCCCCAACACCCCGCAAACAACCCCATCCCCTTCCAACCCTTGCCACACCCCAACCCCTGCAACACCCTTTCCCCAACAACACCACAAACCTCCACCCCCTCCCAACACCACACAAGCACCCCTCCCCAACACCCCATCCCCTGCCCCAACACGCACACACGCCACCCCTCGCCCAAACACCCAGCAAACCCACCCGTCCCAACATTCCAGAATGTGGATGGTGGGTGACCTCCTCAAACCCTGCAACGCCCCTTCCCAAACACCCCACCCCTCTCAACACTCCACTCCTTATGTAACACAGAACATTTTGCTAGCCAATGTAATTTCAGCAATAAAGTAATACGCATATTTTAATTCGATCAATTGCATCACAAAAGGCTCCTTAATTGGCCCACCTGCACTTTGACCTAACTATGAGTCACACAAAGAGTATGGCAGCTAGTCTTTATGTAGCAAAGGAATTGTGCGTATCCGATGTACCGTTCAGCGATACAGCAATTGTGGCATATTAATAGCTCATTTGATACCTAAGCCGCATATACAACATACTTTCAAATGGAAAAAAGATGCGCCCATCACTGCTGGAGTGCCAGTGATAGGATTGTGTGTATCCGAGGTACCCTTGAATGAAATATAGCAATTACACGATTTATGCATATATTGCTCATTGCATGCCGAATTAACCCAAATCTAAATTAGATCGAGAAACTCTTCAACTGCTCCTACACCAAGTTACATCCTTATGCCTGCGGAACTCTGATAAACTTTACATACAAGATCTCTTTTTTTCTTAAATTAGCAAATGAGACACTTAATAGCATATTTATGCCCAAAAATGCACTGACCCAATTATGATTCACACAAAAGATGCATGGCCATAGTATTCTTCAGTGGGAAGGAATTTGCCCAGTGATGACTATTTCAGAGATCAGTAAATTATGCATATTAAATCAGCTCATTTGCATCCGTACGCCGCATATATAACCCTTTCCATGCAAAAAAGAGAGCACAATGATTGGTTTATGCAGTGAAGGAATATTACCCGTATCGATTGTACCGTTTACAAAATATAGCAATTACGCTGATTTTTTCCTATTAAGTAGCTCCATTTGGCCTACTGATTACCGAAGCTGCCCAAACTTTAATCAGTCGAGAAATCTCCGCTCCGCTCCCTTCCACCAAGTACATATACGCCTTACGGAAAACTACAGATAACTTGTACACAAGGCTTGCGGGAAAAATTTCGTAAATTATGCAAATTTAGAGACTTAACTATTTAAGCCCCGAAAAATCTAATCAGGTCGAGAGATCTCATGGACCTGTTGCTTTTCACCAAGGTACATCGTCTAGCCTTTATGAACTCCAGATACAGGCGTACACAAGCTCTGAAACATCTTTTACGTGACCTTTAAAGGTGGCCAAACCTAAAGCGGGCCCTGGACCCCACCCCCCCCCCCCCCCCCCATGTATAGAGCAAAACGCTGCACTTAATCTTCCCCAAGCTGGCACCGCAATCAGGACACTTCTGAGGCTTCCCCCCTCCCTGGAGCGATAAGGTCTGGTTTCACCCCGGACTAAAAACATGGTACACATAAATCGGAACAAACACCTTTACGTATAAAAGTTTAATCGTCGAATAGAATGGCCTTCAACCCAAAACACATCTTAAAGTTTCACGCAATATTTCATTCTCAAATCATTGGTCTCCACTCTATGAAATAAGTGTGAAATGTAAGAAACATCTGACAATATGGTTACTGATGATTGATTCAGTTTGAAGAATGTTTCTTGATGCTATTGTACTGAGGCATTGTTCTGGAGGTGGGTGTTGTCCCTCGGTGATGAAATGTTCGTCCCTCAGTGATGAAGCATGGAAAGGGCTGGTGACACATCAGGAATTAAGTGGAAGGAGTATGCCCGATGTATGGCGTTGTTTCTGATTGTGGTTCTGCTGGATTCTGTGAGATCTGATGTTTCAATGCACATCTTGATAAGGCTGCACATGTGGGCGATTGGCTTGGCTTTCCACTGTATGTATGCTGAAGCTCTTGAGCAATTCGGGGGTGATCTTATGACTGTTATAGCAAATTAGATGGGTTCTTGCAGGTCGTGGTGTCTGCCTTGATCAACAGAACCAACATCTCGAAAGTCCCGGGAAAGAGACATGAGGAGGATCCAGAAAGAGAAGCGCGCCCGCAATTTTTTCGAAACCGTTTTTGGCAATGGGAATGCGTTCCAAGTATTAGATCACACCGAAGTGAATAAGGCCGAGTACGCCGTCTTTATGTAATAATATGATGATTAGTACTTTGTCATGCACGATAGAAGTCAAAGCACGGTGTTCTATGGGGATAAGTACGTTCGGCGCAAGTAAATCCGGTTGCTGTTTTCTTTTGATTGTTTTCCAAAACCTTCGCAAGTCTGGTAGGTGGTCTACAATCGATTATGTGCAATTTGAGAGAATCGTATCCTAAAAGAAATATTCCCTGTCATGACAGTCTGCGTGTTCCGATCGTCTTTGGGACCCCCCATGATTTTACCCGAGTAGTATCGATTTTGATAGCAGATGAGAAACGGTCGTATTTTTCTCATTAACTGAATTGAGCCCTAAAACCATGTCATTCCCAAGATATACACAAAAAAACCAACGTTTTAGTGGTTAACCATCAATATTAGCACAGCCTATTGAAGAGGCTGGTGCAACATGCATTATGGCGTCTACCTTCAAAACCACAGGTTTGGTTTGTTTTTCCCCCCACTGGTACTTGAGGGTGTATGTGCAAGCTGCCAGGCTTCATATCAAGTTATAGAGACCACAATAACATAAATCGGACACAAAGCACCTTTAATGAAAACTGCCTAAGTGATATTTGATCTGGTGGTTCAGTTCAGTTTTTTTTTAATTATCCGAGTTAGGGTTCACTGATGGCTGAATTAAAAGGAGGAGTTGGTTTGGGACTGGCCTAAAAATCAAATCAAATATCTTATAATGTGAATAGTAGAGTTTACACCCTATTTTATACATATTTTTTAACCCCTTTTAGTATGATTGTATAGTTTTGGTGACTAAAGTACTGCATGGCTGGCTGAAAATAGACGAAGAGGCAGTAATGATGTTAGTTTGAATGCATTTGTGATCTATTATTGTAATTTTAGGGCAGCTATGTGATGCATTGGAACAAATCCGTGCTGTAGTGTGAATAATGGTAATAGCGAGCGTAAAATACGACAGTCTTATGAATCTCTACTTTTTATTTCCCAGAGGAGCTCCCAGCAAAGGAGACTGTAACACCCCGCAAGTAAGGGTTACACAACCGGCCCACCGGCCCATTGCAAGGGCCGTGCCCGAGTGGTTAAAGACCACTGTGCTGACTGGGCATAATCACATTGCAGAAATGGACTCCTCAATGATAAAGGCTTGGACATTGCTAATAAGATTCATCTTAATTGATACTTACAGTCAGGTGAGTCAATAATGCTAGTAATTGGCGTTTGGTCTAAGGTGGAAGGTTTCTAAGGGTTCTACCATAGTACCAAGAAGAAGCCTTTGAGGAGTCCTCTTAAACGGGAATTTTGTGATCCACAACATGGTCCCCCTGACTTACCTAAACTAGAAGTTGAATGTTATTATCATCCAAAACCGTTGCCTTAGTAATCCTATGTGTACCAAATCTTAGTGCAAATCTCGGTTCGCATATGTAAGAAATTCGCCATGTATTTTTGTCCGTCAACGGAGACCAGAATATTACAGTGACAGTAGCTATGGGACTGTGCCGGAAACAAGTATTTTCATAACGCAAAACCGCACGATCGGGATCATCTGAAAAATTAGTTGAAAAGGTTTTCTCAAGGATAATCTTAAGTGAAAATATGAATTAAAAACAGAAGGTGCTGGAATCACGAAATGCTCCTTTTATGGTTGTACTTTTACCTCTAATTTTTTTCAGTGGGGGGAGAAGCATTTGAGGAAATGCTCCTGCTGTCCCTGGCAGGGACATGGCCCGGGGGGGGGGGGAAGTGACACAAGGGGGGAAAGGGGGGTGGGAGGTGGCGGGGCAGATCTGGCCAGTCATCCCAAGAGTTTGAAATTCAGAAAAAATGGGGTTGAGCAATTGCATAATTAAGGTTTTTCATACCTATACGTGGTTATCATGTAATATTTCACCCATCCGAAGATTTACCTGGCAAGGCACTGGGGAAAGGTGTTGTGGGGGGTCATATTTCGGGGGGACTTCCATCCAATGCACAAATAATTTCAAGAGGACAGGTTATAGCACAATTTTTGACATTATCTGCTTAGAGATTGGGGGGGGGGGCTAGCTGCCAAAAAATGTCAAGGGGAGCGGGCCAACTTTTGCCCCCCCCCCCCCGTCGAAAAACATGGTTTAAATAAAATGTCACCAACAGATTTGATGTGTGCACAACAGAAGAGCAGAAATAAAAAAACAGATGTATGTGTTTGAGGTAAAAATGGACAGGTCATGGTGTACAATATCACTTTAAAATCTGGGTACATTGCATGGAAAAGCTTTGTTGATCTCAAGTCGGAATTTTTCTATGCACATAAAAATTCTGAACATCAAATACAATGTACTCGTAGCTGTATATGTGGATTTCAAGTCAATCGCTGCAGGTATTGTTAGTACATCAATTGCCAGTAACAAAGATGCCAATCCCAGTGGGGGCACCAGATTCTTTTTCTGGGGAAGGCAACAGAGGCCAAGGAATTATTATCAAGGGGGCAAATACAGAAATTGTAGGGGCAAACTATCAAAATTGGGGATTTTTAACCAAGTTTGCCCAGAATTCGGGGCCGCACTGGCCAATACATGGATTTTTATTCTTTTTACGGATTCGGATCGCAAATCGCTTTGTTTATCCCTTTAAAGCAGGGACAGTGAAACAAAGATCTTTTGGTCCTTAACTCCCAACTATGAAAAACATTCTGCGCTAAAATCACGGAAAGAAACTGATTTCTGGCAAAAGGCCAAAGTGTTCAAAGACGACTTGCGGAATTGTAGTTTCATTTCGGGTAAGAGGAGGTTGAGTATGTACTGGATGTTGCTCAACCAACTTTGCATTACTTAAAATGACAGGAAGAGATTTTTTTGAGGAATAGATTCTCTCAAAATTGCACTGGATCAGCTGTAGACCACTATCGAGAATGCGTTGAAGGTTTATTGAACAAACAAGACAAAGAAAACCACAAATTTGTTGACTTGCCAGTATGTCATTGTCCTATAGAAAAAGCCCCAACAGAAATACAAATCATCATCTTAACTGAAAGGCAGCGTATTTGTCTCATTCACTTCAGGTTGTGATCTAATTACATTAAAGCATTCCATAAAAAAAACTAGGTTAAAAAAGTTGGTGGTGCTTCTTTAGAAATGTCTGTGTCTCTGAATGTCATTTCAGCCCCCCTAGAGAGCAGAGGAGTCGGCTGCCTACTAAATCGCTTATTATAGGTACTAAAGGACTTCATAGAATCTAAGTGACGGGAAGGAAAGGTAGGTCGGAAACATCATTTATACCATTATTACCATTTTAGCAATGGTCATAGATGGTGCAAAACTTACATTTTTGGAACTCCTTCTGATAGACGGGACAATAGAAAGACATTTCAACATTGGTGCATTTTAAACGTTTGAGCCATGTGTCAACCTTACTGGACCCTATGCAAACACCGTGACACCACAGTTGAGATACTAACAATGCCCCACAGCTTTATGATACACGGGGTCCCCCCCCGGTCCATTCCCCATACCACGGTGAAACCCCGCACTAGTGATACACCTGGTTCGAACCTGGGGCGCTCCATGCTCCTGTCTATCATGTACCGGTACATATTGTGACTGATAGATCAGGAAAGGTTCTGAAGAATTTATGACAGATTTTACGTGGTCTGTCATAGACATAGAAACTACTGTAATCTTGCCTGCCACGAAAACAACAGAGGGTGTCCTTAATGTCAAACATGTCACATCATAGGTCACATCATCTAACATTGGGGGGCAGTGTATATAGATAATGGTAGAAACTTTTCATGGTATATATGTTTCTTTCAGGGAAAGAAAGAGGCAGAGATGGCTACAATGAAAAACCATGGAAACTGCACGGATGTGAATCTCAGGGAATTTGGGGGAAGTGCCATGCTGATGGTCTAAGAGGCAACTCTGTAATGATTTACTGAGATTCACAAAGCAATGGCAAGTAATTTATTTAAAACAAGGCAAACTTGTATTATAGCGATCGTTTTAATATGTCCACCACCAAATGTCAGATTCAATAGGATGTGACAAACCTTTAAACTACACCAGATACCTCCCCTTATTGGGCCAATACTCCCTAAACCCAGGACCGCTAAACCACCCTACTTAAATGGAATGACGGACATTTCCAGAGAAAGAACGACCCACTTTGTCGACCTCCAGTTTTTTTTGCAGAGTGGAAGTATTGATGTATAACACCTGAAGCTGAATAAGCCAGAATACGCTGTCGTTATGTAATAACGGGATGATTTAGTATTTTCTGTTGTGCATGTTTCAGATTTTCTATGGAATGTTACGATAGCCATACCAAGTTCAAAAACAAGAGATGATTTTGTTTGTGAAGTGTTTGTCATATACAAACCTTCGAAAACATTCTCGGTAAGTGGGTATACAACCGATACAGTGCATTTAGAGAAATTTGTCTCCTCAAAAACATCGATCACTTTAGACCTGCTACACTAATCATATAGAAAAAACGATATGGCCATGTCCAGGGTTACATTTTTCTCACGGGCAGCATTTAAAGACCACTATCAGTGTCACCCCAAAGGGTCAAACTATTTGAAATTGCAGGAATAGTTAAAAGTGAAGGATAGTCGAGAAGCATTATAGTTCGGTTCCAATGGAAGACGCCAGAAAGGAAGAAAAAGGCAGTGTTCCAAGATAGAATCTGCCATTGAATTACGGGTAGTAGAATGTGTCCGACGGACAGTAATGACTAAAATGTCCGATTTGTCCGATTATTAGGTTGCTTCTGTTCTAGTATTTGCAGGGTCTGTTAAGATACTTGTCTTGTTAAAACATGTAAAAATCTTGATTTTTTCAATTTTATGATTTAGCAAATCCGATAGTGCCTTTAATAGTCCCTTCCGAACTTCAATCGGCAGGGACAAAATTGATTAAGTTTGTTTGACAAGTAACTAAGTAAAATATCACATATAATTACATTTCAGAAGCCCCCAATCTGATTTGCTTTAAAGGGACATCAATAATGACATATAGGCCCCGTACTGAAATCACTTCAACGGTTTGAAAACAATTTGATGTTAATTCTTGAAAAACAGAAAAGTTCTGGGGGTGTAGGGGTTGGTTTGGGCAAGTCTGGCACAGGATGCTGACATACGGCCAGCATTTAACAACTTGATAAAGCCGTTGTAATCAGCTCACAGACCAGTGCTATTGTATATGTGTATCACTTCACGGCCAGATCAATTATCTTACTACAATGACTAAAGTACAATGCCTGAAATCCCGTCTGGAATGCTTTTTGAATAGGTCCCAAAACATGCTAGATCATTGTAACTTTGTCAGGGAGGGGAACACAATTGCTTTTTCTGTTCCATGAAATTGCCACAAACTGCCACCTCCCCCCCCAATCCAAATTGTTTCAAACTTGTGGAAGTGATTTCAGTAAGGGTTCCTTTTCATTATGTCCATTGTTTTCATACATATGTCCTTATAATTATTGTACTGACCCAAGTATACTCCCATGCTCGATTATAATCCCACCCCACAGTTTTGAAAGAAAGAATTAAAGAAAAGTAGAATCCTCTTATAATCCCACATAAGGTTTTTGCTGAACGGGCAAATTATACATGCAGTGGGTTTCAATTTCAATTTACTATTTGGTAGGATCTTCTGACTTTCTCGTACAAATAATAGGTGATCACACAGCTCATTTGACACTTGAAAAGATCTGAGAGGCTGAAATATTGATGCTCATGTGTTTCCTCTTAGGGTTTATAAATCCCATTCTAACCCCACCCATAAATTAAAGGTTAAAAACAGGGGGACTTGGATAGGTGTCAGTACCGTGTTCTGTATTCTCAAGATATTTGGTAATTGTGGATGTTACAATCTGGCCTGAAAACTCATATGGATTTATTTTTATAAACAGAGATTATTAAAAACTTGTCGACAAGATGGCTTCCATAACTAAACACTTCAAAGGCATTGACCCTGGAAAGCAGCAAAGTCAAACAGCATGAGTGATGTGGACAACATACCACCACCTCTTCAAACTTGGCCCGTGGAGTATTTTTGTAAGGGCTAACACATAAAAGAAAAGAACCTTATTCCTAAACGTGTGTGCTATTCTTTTCTCAAAAATGTCTTGAGCATGTGAGTGTAGAGAAAATTCTAATAACACACAAGCTCATTAAAGGGGTGCTCCATTTGCAATGCAAACAGGGGATGTCAAATAAGGGGTCCCCCTAAAAAATCAAAAAGTACTGATTTTTGACATGATGCAACAAAGCTTGCCATACAAAAATATCCCCCTCTGAAAGGATATTACGTGAGGAAAGAATGATTCTTTGGTACAAAACATGGTGAAATTTCTAATTAGCTTATAGGAGCAAATATGAAATTTAAGCCTATGCTTGTATATTGAAATACCTAAAGCAAACAAAATTCCTTCTCTCTTCTCAAGGAATTTTCTGTAGCCAAATTTCATCTATATGAAATACGATTATATGACAAATACTTGGGTGCCTCAAAACTCTCGTTGCACCTTTAAAATCTTACCCCTATTCAAAAAACCACTGATGGAAAATTGCAGTAATGTGTGGCATATGTCCTTCTTATGAAGAGGCATTTGCAGCATGCTACTCTTCTGGAAAATTTGATTCATTTTTAGTGTCGTCCGTGGCAATTTTGGAAAGACTATGTCAGCCTGAATTCGTGGGTCTGTCTTGTGTCAAACATTAAATACACCCGTTTGGTTGACACTTTTTCAACTGCTATAACTTTTAGTCCAGTGCAGTGATGGAGCACGTACGATTGGTTATGAGACATTGACATAAAGGGGTTTTATGTGTAGGTAAGATGAGTAGTCCAAGGTCATGTCGTGGGGTCACTAGGGTCATTATTTGCTCTAGTATTACACTGTTGGTTGGGACTTTTTCAACTTAGCAAGCTTTTTAGTGCAGTTGTGGATTCACGTCTTACTTGCTATTACTGATATTGCGACAGGGTCTTATGTGGGGAAACACATGGAAGGTCAAAGGTCAGTCTGGGGTCACTTAAGGCCAATATTGCTCTCTTATACTTCGGAACAACATAACGGACCTATGGACACACTGGACCTTAGTTTCTACAAAAGGTGTAGGACAATAATGACTAAAAATAACTGTTTGTCTATGTTGTGGTCTTGGGGATTGTGTGTTAGCTGGTCACCCCCTCCCCCCCCCCCGATTCTTCGGAGATTTGGCCCGAAATCCTGCTCCCGGTAGCATACTATTTTCAACATCGTCTACATAGGGGGACATTCATTATTATGTGTGCGCTATTATTCCGTTAATGTTATATTGAAGTATTACAAAAGAGACGACGCTGTCGGCCGGTCGGATGGCGGGGTTTGTGTTGGGGCCGCTCGCTTCTGTTATCTAACGGGTCGTGGGTTCGAATCTACTCCAGGAAAACATTAGGTTATTGTTTATTTGTATTTTAGAGTTGGAGATTGGATATAAAAACCATCGAGTTGTGGATTGAAAGTAGAGAATGAATAGTGAATAGTGCCTATGAGGATAATAAGACTGGTCTAGGGTACGGGAGCATGATTTCGCGCCAGAATTCGTACGTGCCCCCCCCCCCCCCCCCCCCATTCACAAAAGGGGCACAAGGTCCATTTGCTGAATTTGTTTATAAAAATTCCACAATGAGCGAATTGTGAGACGAAAAAAATAAGTTTTTTGGTGATGAGATGAAAGGTCTAATTACGGGAATTTTAGGGGGTCCACTTATACCCAAAAAGCACCCCCCAATAAATCCTACGTATGATCCTGCATGAAAAGCCTATATCACCAAAACCTGTAAAATTTGAGTTGGTGACTCAAATTGGTCTAGATGTTTGGATCATAAAAGAAAAAAGTGTATAATCTGGCCAATATTGGATAGGAAAATTAATTTACGGGCTCTAAAAGTTTCACTGGGGTAATGAAAAAAAAAAATATGAACTTATTCTAATATCCAATCTCACCCAATTTTGATGATGTGAAAGTGGGGGGATTGTTGTCGGGTGCCACTTGTAAAAACATGTTGTCAGTGTATCATTATTTTTAATTTTTGCATCAAGTTTGCCTACCAAAAACTCGTCTTCCTGTGCTTTGAGAACCAGATATAAGCCTGGCGATGTACTTTCTTCATATTAGATGTCTTACACCTCTTTCATTGTAATGTGGGATTAAAGGCTCTTAGCAGCGATTTGCTACTCCCAACCTTGAAAAAAATCATCAAACTTCTATATTTTTACATTTTTGTTACTGGAATGTATCTTGTGAACATAACCGCACGTGGTTGGCTTGAAAATCGTGTATAAAAGACAAGGCAGTGCCTTTTATATGATTCTGTAATTATTATGTGCATTATCAAAATTCCGACTTGAGATAAAGAAGCCTTGCCCGTGCACTATCACGGATTTTCAGTGTGCACCATGATCAATGCAGTTTGACCTCAAAAACACCAAAACACATTAATTTACTTGTTATTCTGTATGGTGTAAACGACAATCAACCTTTAGTGTAGCTCTTTTGAGATGCCGTCGCCTCGGATGTCCTTGGTGGGTTGTTCTACGTTAGCAGTTATAATGGTTTATACACTTATCCTGATTTTTAGGTTCCACCATGCATTTCACATTTTTTATTCTCTCGCATTATCGCTGTATCCCTTTCACATGTTCTGCGTGTATGTTTGAAATAACAGATGACTCTTCGGTGGTTGAAACTACAGAAAGGTAATCCACGAATTGGATGTGAACGACCTAGCTGCAGATATTGCAACAATTCAAAACAGGGACTTAATGACATACATATCAAATGGCAACACAACCTTACTGGGGACAGAGAAACCACCATATTGGAAAGTCTGCTATATGGAAACTGACACAGGTAGCATACTTGTGGTGTTAGTACAGGCACTTTCTGCTGCTTTAGCTTCAATAGGTACAAGACGGCAAATAAGACGGAGTCAAATGTCCGACCACCACACAATTTGGCTGTGGTAAACTGTGCCAGCATATTTGCTACAGATAGAACCACTTTGCCATTTAAGGTTTGCAAAAACAAGAGATAATTTTCAACTAACAGATGTCCCAAAAAAAATTTGAAATCTGGGCTTTGTGGCACTGTGTAAAGCTTTATGATCCACAATATCCCCATCTGTACGGAAAGCTGAGCGAACGTTTCTTGAAAAAATTGTGACATTTTCATTTTGTATCTCAGCAAATACAAAATTCACACCATGTTTCTATGAAAATATAAGCATAACGCAATCCCTTTGTTTTCCTTCCAAGTATTTCCCTACCCAAATACCAGGTAAGAGATATCTTGAGGTTAATCTATAGCCTCATACCTATCACCGAGTTATGGTGGACTTGAAATCTCTCGTTGCACCTTAATGCACTTGCAAACCAAACCTCACCCCACCTAAACCCACGCAGCCTGGTCTCCTTCCCACGTTAATATGCATGGTTGGGATGAACAGTTAGGCGACGAAAAAAAAGACAACCTGTTTAGGGTGAGTGGACCCAGGTCGAGTAGGGTTAGGTCGGTCGGTCTAGGGCAGAAATTTTTCTTTTTGTTGTTTTTCTGTCTTTAGTCAAACTTGCCTAGAGATACAGTAATTATGCATATTTAATTAGCTCATTTGCATACCTAAGCCGCATATACCACATACTTTCAAATGGCAAAAAAGATGCGCACCATAACATGCTTTCATGCAGTGAAGGAATTTTGTGTATCCGATGTACCCTTTAAAAATATAGCAATTACAGTTTTATGCATATTAATTAGCTCATTTGCATGCCTAATTAATCAAAATCTTAATCTAGATCGAGAACTCTTCAACCTGCTTCCTTACACCAAGTTACATCATTATATGCCTTACGGAACCTTAGATAACTTGTACACAAGAGCTCTTTTTTTCTTAAATTATGCAAATTAGACACTTAATTAGCATATTTTATGCCCAAAATGCAACTTTGACCCAATTATGATTCACACAAAAGATGCATGGCATAGTATTCTTTCATGTAGGGAAGGAATTTTGCCCATTCGATGTACTATTTCAGAGATACAGTAATTATGCATATTTAATTAGCTCATTTGCATACGTAAGCTGCATATATCACACACTTTCAAATTGCAAAAAAGATGCGCACCATGATAGGCTTTCATGCAGTGAAGGAATTTTCCGTATCTGATGTACCGTTTCAAAATTATAGCAATTACGCTGATTTTTTCATATTAAGTAGCTCATTTGCATACTTAATTTGCCTGAAATATGCCCAAAATTTAATCAGTTCGAGAACTCTCCAGCCCGCTCCCTTCCACCAAGTTACATTATACGCCTTACGGAACTCCAGAAAACTTGTACACAAGCCTTGCGGGAAAATTTCGTAAATTATGCAAATTAGATACTTAACATATTTTACGCCCAAAATCTAATCAGGTCGAGAACTCATGGACCTGCTTCTTTCCCCCAAGTTACATCGTCGTAGCCCTTACTGAACTCCAGATAAATCATACACAAGCTCTGAAACACTCCTTTTTTACCGTACCTTTAAAGGTGGCAAAACCTAAGGCGGGCCCCTGGACCCCACCCATGTATACGCAGCAAAACGCTTGCACTTTTAATCATCCCCCAAAGCTGGCACAGCAATCAGGAAACTTCTTGAGGCTTTCCCCCCACCCCTGGAGGATCAGGTCTGGTTACACCCCTGGACTAAAAACATGGTACACATAAATCGGAACAAACACCTTTAAGTATATAAAGTTTTCATCTTGATAGAATGGCCTTCACCCCAAAACACAATCTGTAAAGTTTCACGCCAATATTTCATCTCAAATAATCTGCCTGGTCTCCACTCTATGAAATAAGTGTGAAATGTAAGAACCATCCTGACAATATGGTTAATGATGAATTTGATAAGTTTGGAAGAATGTTTCTTTGAGTGCTCATTGTACTGAGGATTGTTCTGGAGTTTGTTGTTTGTCCATCAGTGATGAAATTGTTCGTCCATCAGTGATGAAGCATGGAAAAGTCTGTGACACACAGGACATTCAGTGGAAGGAGTACTGCCCGATGCTATGGAGTTGTTTCTGGATTTGTGCTTCTGCTGATTCTGTGAGATCTGATGTTTCAGCACCATCTTTGATAAGGCTGCGCCATGTGGGGCGATCTTGGGCTTGGCTTTCCCAACTGTTCATGTCTATGCTGAAGCTCTTGAGCAAAATTCTGGAGTGCTCTTCTGACTATAGCAACATTAGCTGGGGTTCTTGCAGGTCTGTTGGTGTCTGCCTATGATCACCAGACCACCACATCTCTGAAGTCCCTTTAAAGAGACATGAGGAGATTTCCAGAAAGAAGCGCCCCCAATTTTTTTCGAACCCGTTTTTTTTGCATATTTGGAATGCTTTCCAATGTATTAGATCACACCTGAAGTGAATAAGCCGAATACGCCGTCTTTATGTAATAATATGATGATTTAGTACTTTCTGTCATGCACGATAGAAAGTCAAAGCACAGTGTTCTATGGGGATAATTAAGTTAGGCAGGCAAGTTCAAAACAAGGTTTGATGTTTTCTTTTGTACTGTTGTCCAATAAACCCTTCGGAAGTCGGGGTAGGTTTGTCTACAATCGATTATGGGCATTTGAGGAAATAGTTCTAAAAAAAAAATCTCCTCCGTCACTTTAAAGGTGCGTGTTCGATATTTGGGACCCCTGTTACCTGTAAGTAGTATCGATTTTGATATCAGATGAAAAGGCCGTATTTTTCTATTGTCGTCCTGAATTTGAGCCCTCAAATCCATTACATTCCAAGGCATATAAACAAAAAAAACGCCGTTTATGGTAACCATCAAATTAGCACGTATTGAATAGGGCTTTGCAACATGCATTATTGGTCTACCTCAAAACTGCCAAGTTGTTTCAAACGGTACTTGATGGGGGTATGTGCAAGTGCCTAGGCTCTCTATATCAAGTAGAGACCACACTACACATAATCGGAACAAGCACCTTAAGTGAAAACTGACCCAAGGCTTATTTTATCCTTGGTGTTCAGTTCAGTTAATTTATCCGGTTAGGGTTTCACTGAATTGGGATGGAATTAAAAGGAGGATTTGGTTTAGGGACTGGCCTTAAAAATCAAATCAAATTTAGTATTTTTTTTATTTTTTTTATTTTTTTTATTTTTTTTACATATATTTTTAACATTTTTTATGTATGATCGTAAGTTTTGGTGACTAAAGGACTGCATGGATGGCTGAAATTATACTCAGAGCTGCGTAATGCACTGTATGTGAATGCATTTGTTGAATTATTTATTGTATTTTAGCGGCAGCTATGGATGCATTGGAACAAATCACAGTGCTGCATTTGATAATGGGTAATAGCGAGAGTAAAATCAAACCCAGTTTTAATGCATCTTCTCACTTTTTATTTCAGAGACTCACCAGCAAGGATACCTGTAACATACCAGCAAGTCCTGGTTACACAACCGGCCCATTGCAAGGGAGTGCCAGAGTGGTTAAAGACCACTGTGCTGGACTGGCATAATCACATGCAGAAATGGACTCCCTCAATGATAAAGGCTTTGACATTGCTAATAGATCTATTAATCTGTTACTACAGTCAAGGTGAGTCAATAATGATATTGTATTGGAGTTGGGTCTAGGGGATGGTTCGAAGGGTCACCATAGTACAAGAAAAGCATTTTCGGAGTCCTTAAAGGGGCATTCTGTGATCCAAAACCTCGTCCCTCCCGACTTACTAAAAGAAGTGAGACTTTTTATATCATCCCAAACCGTTAGCCTTAGTAATCCATGTGTACCAAATCTTACGTGCAACTTCGGTCGATCTGTAAGAAATTCGCCAATTTTGTGTATTTTATGTCCGTAAACGACAGAAATTACAGTTTACAGTAGCCTATGGGACCGGGGAAACCCGTCTTTGCTCATACACCCAAACCGCCACGATCGGACGGATTCCCCCCCCCTGAAATTTGTGACTAAGGTTTTCTCAAGGATATCTCGTTGACCCATGAATAAAACAGAAGGTGCTGGACTGCATGTGCAAGCGGCCCTATCCTGCGTAACAACGCTGCCCATCCCCAGTGGGGGCACCAGATTCTTTTCTGGGAGAAACAGAGGGCAAAATGAATTATTATCAAGTGGGGGGGCAAAAACAGAAATTTTTTACGGGGTGCAAAAATATTCAAATTGGGAATTTTGAACCAATTTTGGCCCAGAATTAGGGGGGGCCGCATGGCCAAAACAAAGGTAGATGGATATTATATTTTTCCGCTATTAGTGATTAGCAAATCGATTTTATCCCTTTAAAACAAAAAAATGCAGGGAAGTGAAACAAAGATCTTTTTTGTCCTTAACTCCCAATATTAACATTTCGCTAACATCACTGGTAAAGAAACTGATTTCTTTGCAAATGGCCCAGTGTTCCAAAGACGACTTGAGGATTGTAGTTTCATTTCGGGTAGAGGAGGTTGATTATGTTACTGGTATACTTCTCAACACTTGACATTACTTAAAAGTGACAGGGAAGGAGATTTGTTGAGGATAGATTTCTCTCAAATGCACTTGATCGGTGTAGACCACTATAGAGAACGTCCGAAGGTTTATTGAACAACACAAGTACAAAAAAGAGAAAAAAACAACACACTTTGTTTTGAACTTGCCAGCTATTGTAATGGTCCCCTATGCAAAGCCCACAACAGAAAATACTAAATCATCAATCTTATTACTTGAAGGCAGCGTATTCGACTCATTCACTTCAAGGTGTGATCTAAGACATTAAGCATTCCAAATATGAAAAAACCTGGGTTCAAAAATTTGGGGGTGCTTCTTTCTAGAAATGTCCTTGTGTCTCTTTTAATGTCACTTTCACCCCCGCATAAGAGTAGAGGGAGTCGGCTTCCTACTACAACTGCTTATTATAGACTTGAAAGATTCATAAATCTAAGTGAATGGGAAGGAAAGTAGGAATAATCATTTATACCATTATTACCATTGTTAGCCTGGTCAAAATGTGTCAACTATACATTTTGGAATCCTTATGACTAGATGGACAATCGACATACATTTCAACATTGGTGCATTTTAAAAGTTTGAAACCCTGTGTAACCTTACATTGGACCCTATTGAAAAGTGACACCACATTTTTGAGAGTCCTACCCATCTAGCTTTGATATAAGAGGTCCGGTCCTCCCAAAGGTGTACCTTGGTTGACCTGGGTCCTGCTCCTGCTTCATAATGGTACCCAGTTTTACTATTTACTGTTTAGATCAGGAAAGGTTGTGCAAGTAATTTATGACCAGATTTTACGTGGTCTGTCATATAAAATACTGTAATATTTTGCCGGCCAGAAAACATGCAGAGGGTGTCCTGAATGTCACATTTCAATCATAGGTCACTCATCTAACATTGGGGGCCGTGTATAATATTGATAATGCTAACGAACTTTTCAATTGTTATTATGTTCTTTTCAGGGAAACTGAAGAGGCAGAGATGCTACAATGAAAACCATGGAAACTGAATCGGATGTGACATCTCAGGAATTGTGGGCGGAAGTTGCAATGCCTCGATGGTCTAGAGACCGCTGTAATGAATTTACTGAGATTCACAAAGCAATGGCAAGTAATTCTTTAGTTACAACAAGGCAACTTGTAATTTTAGCGATCGTTAAATATGTCCCCACCAATGTCACTATCAATAGAATGTGAACAACTTAAACTACAACCAGACTACCCCCCTTAATTTTGGCCAATACTCCCTTAAACCCAGGACCGCTAAACCACCCTACTTAAAGAGACATGATGGCGTGTCAATGTGGAATCATTTTAAGATTTGACAAAACAGAGCAATCTTATAATTTTGGCCGTAAATGTCTACAACAAAACAAGATATATTAGTCAAAAGCATGAATATCAGGTAACTCAGAGCTGAAATCAGGTAATGATTATCCCTCCATGTTCCTTTACTGTATGCTGGTAGGAACAATTCTTCATAAGTTTTGAGCTAGTCATATGTAAATAATAATAACAATCTAATTATAGTGCCAATGTAGAGGGCCTCTATGCACGTAACATAAGTTCACAAGGGAGTATAATATTCTTTATCAATTTACCAAACGCCACATACAATTCAATAGATAAAAATCTATGTGGAACAAACAACTATGTGATCATCATTACCAACTATAAAATCACTTTAGGAGAATAGTGTATTTAAGTAGCACATTACAAACATATAATGTGGCCAATAGATAGAAGGAAAGAAAAACCCAGTTGTCTTCCATACTAAGAAACATATGGGGAACATCTGAACATCAAACTGTGAGGATCTGTGTTGTATGTACCCATAGTGACATTGGTGAAATCTTGATTTTTCATGCGATTCAGATGCCACAAACCCTACTATCTGGTGAAACAACTATCTAGGAAAAGCCGGAGTGGAGGAAGATAAAGAATAAGAAAGACAAAGAAAAAAAGTTCATCTATCTGGAGTAAGAGCTGTTTAAATTGGAAGCAATTGCAGTTGGTAGATATGCTATGTTATTGACAAAGGAGTTTAAGGACAAACGAGCAGCTGCATTTGAAACTCACTGAACCTTGGTCAATTCTCTTTTTCACGGGAGATCATACGGCAAGGAGTTCCAGGATCCCAGCCTTGATTGTTAGTCATGGACCATACAATGGTGCATTTTTTCATCAAGGTACTGTCAAACCAGATGGTTCTTTATTACGTGATGAGTCGAAGCTGGTACAAGGTCTGTGCTTCAGCTTACGGATGAAAAAATTAAATTGCCAATGATGGATGGTTGAGAGTTACTTTAGTAGATCTGTAAAGAATGAGAAACAAAAGCACAAACATTCTTGTCTGTAATAACGATCAGCTTGGTGGATACATCAGGGATCTGATGACTGCAATGACTGATTCAATGTTATTTATGGCCCGGCATCCAATCACAATGGGGATGGGAAAGACAGAGAGAGGAGAGCTGTCCTCGGTGGTGTAAAACGCCAGATTGACCTCTGTGGGCATTAAATGATTATCCGTAGTGGGGGCAGAGAACAAGAGAAGTAAATACACCAGTAATAGACCCTGTGGAACTCCACAATCTACCGCCACAGGAAGCACTTCTGACTGATATAGATTAAGTTCGGTCATCTAGGTATAGGAAAAGAACCAACTTAATCCTTGTCCAGTTATTTCATAGCCTTCACGCGGATTAAGAGTTGTTCATGGTCAATCGTGTCAAAAGTGGCAATGAAGTCTAACATTAACACAGTCTTCTCTTTTGTTTGTCAAGATGTTTGTCAAGATGTCATTCTGCACCCCTAACAGAGCAGTTGCATGTGAAATTGGCAGTTATGCTGACGCTTGGAACATGGACGATCATTATCGCCTGAGAAAGTCTACAATGATTTTACTAATCTTTCAATCACCGTTACAAGAAATGATATAGGCGATAATGTGAGGAGATGTGGTTGTCCAAGTGGTGGATTTCTTAAGCTGAGGGATCACATGAAATGCACGCTTGAGAGCTTGAGGAAATACACTTTCGATCCAAGCAGGGACAGTTGTTAACTGGTACCAGATCATCTAGATATAGTTTTAAGAGACAGGCAATAGTAGTAGCATGTAGACTGTTACGCAGCTCCTTGATCTTTGTAGTGGAAAAATCGCCAAAAAAACTGGTAGCAAGATCTTTTTGGGACATTAGGGTACGTAGAAGTTAAATTTCTGAATTAAATGGAAAAAGGTTCACGTGGTTTACATGTAGGAATGGTGGCTTGATACTCTGTCTTGGCCTTAGCAAGAAGAGAGTTGTATTCAAAACAATTGATCCTTGTAAGCTTCCTTGCATACTGCCATGTACTGTGAGCCGTCTGTGAAACTCTGCGCTCCAGCCCGAGGGTGTTCGGGGTTCCTTTTCTCAATCTAAAATGGATGTCTCTGGATGCATCTAGTATGGATAGAGTGAAGTGGTGTCGCTCCACACTATGCTGAGCTTGCATATTCCATGTTGGGATCAAACCATGGATTATATCAGTTGTATCAGATAGCGTGCAGGTCTCGACGGAGCATCACTAGTCGATCTGACTGCAGTTTTAGCCCATTTTGATAATCCAGGAGACCATGACGGTCATTACTGATGGAGATGCCAAGTAGACGGACACTGTCGACAGCTTTTAGAGTTGTACCAAATAAGTGGAGACTTGGATGGGCTGTTGCAGCATCTTTCTTGTTGGATATTGTTACAGGTTTTACACTTGGCAGCCCCGAAAATTACATTCCATGAAGTTGCCCACGACTCGATTTCCTGCAAATCTTTTTGAGAGAGCAGCAGCTGGCATTCTGTCCTATTTAAAGGAAGTTGGGCAACACCAATTGGGATGGTTGCTTTGTTGATGGTTTATTGTGGGTAATAGAAAATACCTCTTCATTGAACATAAAAAGTAAGGATGGTGAAATCATTATCTCTTACATGTAAACCAAATGCCTAAAAAAAAAAACATTCAGTGGTTAGCTATGTTGTAAGTGAAAACCACTGTTTTATCATACCCTAATAGTGTTTTTTTAACTTATATCCAAACCTATTCTTAAGGCACCACCCTGTGTGAAGACTTTGTGACTCTATACCAAAGGTACAGTTTACGACAGGCTATAAAGAGTAAATGGCGGCCATCTTGACAATGGCCACCACTGTTGTTCCATGCAACCAATTTGAAATGCTCCAGTAAAAAACGTTTTTATTATATTGTATGAAAAAAGACGTTATACATATGCATTCGTGTGAAAATATGTAAAATAGCTGGTAATGGCGGCCCATTTTGGAAAATGGCCGTCATTACTGCCATGGATAAACCTGCAATGGCTATTGATCGATTAAAATCTTTTTAAAACATCAAATGCCATGCTTGAATGCCTAAAAGCACTGTACTTATCAACTCAATCTCAATTAGAGGATAATAGCACAGTAATGGCAGCCATTTGAAAAATGGCCGCCATTTCAATAAGATACAAATCTGCGTGCCCATTATAGCTAAAAAGTCTTTCTAATGACATGCCCTAGATATGTACCAAATTCATGCTTTTATCACCAAGTGCACAATTCCCCCAAATATTGACATATCTACTCTACTATATATAAGTATGGTTATTTCTGAGCAGAAACAATACTATATGTTCTTTTATTTAGGATTATGGATAGTATTTCTAAAGGGAGCATAACTTTAAACCCAAGCTTTAAATCAGGTCCTTCCTCAATGACTTTTTTCTTTCAACCTACTTATGACAAGTGTAATGTAATAAGCTGAGGAAATTCATCATTAAGTGCAGCAATGGTCATCCATGATGAATTTTCTCCCCCTATACATCACACTTCCTTTCATAATAGGGTGATAGAAAAGGGTCCAATTCAATGTAGGACTAACATGGTTTAAACTAGGGTTTAAAGGTATTGAGACTCCCTTGAGAATATCAGCCAAGAACTTTGAGATGCTTTTTACTAGTATGCCCTTGCTTTCTGAGAATTATGGCCAAACCAAAACCGCACCAGCATGTTACACCCAGTTGCATTTGCCAAAGGTGATTCATTAGACAACGATGTTCAGGACAACAGCTGTTCATGGACAGTAAGATTATGCAAAGTTCTCTGAAGATACTTACGCTGGTTTAAATGACCATGTTCATGGATCAATAACTGTCACATGGCCACGAACATTACATCTCTACAGGTTGTTACAGGTCTTAAGGTGGGGGGGAGGGGGATTACAGCGGTGTCCAATTACAAAATAAAAAAAAGTATCCAACTATCTCTTGACTCAAGTATAGTCCCACAATCAATGTCAAAAACGGGCTCATAAACAGTGGAGAGGCGGTGGGCGGACAAATTAACAAATAAAAACAAGTATCCACTTATCTCTCTGACTCAAGATAGTCCAACCCATCAATGTCAAAAACCGGCTCATAACAGGGAGAGGCGGGTGTGGGCGGAGGACCCAAAATTCAAAAAAGCCCCAAAACCATAGAAAAAACCAAAGACCTAAAAAACGGCCCACAAAGTAATTTTGTTTTTTTGTGAAAAAAAGGTTAACATTGCAGTAAACATTTTTGCCAAATTTGCCATCTCTGCAAATTTTGGGGAGAAGTCCCCTTTTGAAAAAAAAATTGCTTTCACGAAAAAAAAGGTTACGGGCCTGTGAAAACAGTAGGACTACACTTGAGTCAGTATATAATGAAGCTAGGCTTTCTTATTGTGATATAGGTATAGCAAGTCATGAATTGGACAAATACACTAATTGAAAACAAGAAGCATTGATCTCCTATATTATGATAGACTCAGCCCTTTAAGGTGCTGTTCCGAGTATTTCCCCCCCCCCAATTATAAGACGATAGTATCCAATTTTGATATCGGTTGAAAGGCGTATTTTTCTCAATGTCGTCCTGAAGTTTCAGTCTTCAAATCTAATTTATTTTCCAAGATAGAGAAAAAACTTGCCATTAATGGTCAACCATCAAGATTAGCATAGGTTACAATATGCATTAATGCTTCTACTATTCAAAAACCACAGCTTGTGTCCCACAAAACTCAGTGGTGAGTGTTTGCAAGTGCCAGACTCACAATACACTTAAAATCAGAACAAGCAAACATTTCAAATATCATATTAAATGTCCAGGTAATGCGCACTATTAACTCCAGCAGCACTCTTAGCTACTAGCAATTTTGAACAGATGATTGTGTACGTTTGACTTTTACCTTCAAGAATCAATACAGCAGTTTCCCATGATTCCATTGACAATGACATACACCCATCTTAAATTTCTTCAAGCAATACCAGCACATTTTTGAAAGGCACCCCCAATTTTCCAAATATTTTGAGAGATTTGCACAGTTGCATTGGTAATTGGCGAGTAAACTATACCTGTGAATGGTAAAGCTTGAACTTGTCTAAGTATCGCAAAAGGATTTTTTTAAAATTAGAATAATTAATATCGGAGATCTCAATTAATAATTCAATGGCTGCTGGAAACGTCCTTTCAATATGAAATAGCCGGGAAATTGCACCAAGTGTGTGCTATATGCTCATCCACTAGTTATTCGATCAGTTGGTTCAGGCAAGTCAAGTTAGAGGTAATTTTAGTGAGGTGGCACTATTTCTCAATAGACTGACAGAAATTTGGTGTTTTCAGCACCACCGTTAAATTACAATTAGATATGCCGATTCTAATTACAAAATCGCTTCTTTTATGACAAATACGCACTTTTGAGCATTGTCATTGATTCACAGGTATAGTTTCCTAGATAAAGACAATTGCCAACACTACTGTGCAAAAATTTCAAATTTTGAAAAATGGGGGCACTCATCAAAAAAATGTGCTGGTATTGCTTTAATTTCTGTTCCCATCATAAACATGTACTTCCTTAGCCTTGACCAAAGCATTGTCCATGCATTCAATACAGTCAAGAAATTGGACCAATCATGGTTTTATATAAGATAAAAGAAAGGTGGTCTTGGTGTCTGTAGTATTCAATTTTTGCTTGAGATGACTATTATGTCTGGAATCAAATCTGAGACGCGTCGTTCAAATGTTGTGCGTTGACTGCGTATGCACAGCTGCACTTGACCTAGTAACAAGCGTCCTAGTAACGTAAATACGTTAGCGCGATTGGCCAATACAGCAGAGGTCAATTGTACTTTTGTTGCGTGCTACGCTCGGCGAAAATACTCACTGCGATCGGCGCAGGGCGACACGTCTCAGATTTCATTCCAGACATAATAGCCTACTGGACTGTTATTCAGAATGCAGGTCAATGCACTAAATATCTGGCACATGTAAAAAAAAGTGATTGATTTTGCCTGTTTATACAGAACCAAGCAACATATGCTGAGCTAAAAGGTACAAGTACACAATGGATAAGTTAAAGTTGCAAACAGTTCAAAATGCACAAACTAAGAATAAAGTAAACAGGCATTTTGTGATCCACAGCCTTGTTTCCACAACTTCTCCAAAAAAGATGATATTTTTATACCGTCTGAACCGTTAGCCTTAGTAATGCAGGTATACCCAATGTTACTTGCAAATTTGATCTTATCTGTAAGAAATTCTCAAGTTTGTATAATCTGTAAACGGACAGAAATTACAGTAGCCTATAGGAACCTGTGATATAAGCATTTGCTCATAACATCAAACCGCAAGAAGCGGTCTCAACTGCAATTTTGGGAATAAGCTTTTCTCAACGATATCTAGGGAACCATAATGTTTAACAGAAGGTGCTAGAATCACAAAATGTACATTTAACACACACAGTACAACACACAATATGTTGCCAAATATTTCACCAGGCATGCCATATAAACTTTAAAATTAAGGTTTGGAAACTCAAGGCATAAATGCCATTCAAATATCCCATAAACAATGAGTTCTAGAACACTTGCAGATTTTGAAGGTTCAATGTTTTGTACAAGCACAAGCACAAAAATTCCATCATATTTCTAACAAATAATGTAAAAAATAATAATAGAATTACTTTCAATTTACAATCAAATATTGTAGTTCTTGGATTTAATATGAACAGTCCTTTTTATAATGTAGTTACATTTCAGCTATTGAAAACGCAGGAAAAGAAAAACAATCAGCACTCTCAAATGGAGGGCATAAATATAATATAATCAATTCTATATACATGTTTATCTTGTTCCATCCATCACTTTCAAATGCCATTTACAGTTAGAAAATGTTATCAAAATTTCTCCAACTATACAATTATGTATTCAAACAATGTTGCATGTCATGGATAGTATATTTATAAATATATAATCTACCAAATATTTCTGAGATATTTTACTTCACCAGATGGATTTTGTTTTGCAATCACACCAAATAATGTGTTCTATTTATGTTTTTAATTTGTTTCAACTGGCTTTCTGGAGTCCCTGGATTTCCTAGACTGTTCAAATTGGATATAAACTACGAATGACAAAAACAACTGGATCTTTATTAAAGGCACTATCAGTGATTTGCTAAATCTGATTTTTGCATGTCTGTAACAAGTACAGGTATCTTAACATACCCAACAAATGATAGGACCAGAAGAAACCCAATAAGGACATAATCTGATATTTTAGTCATTAGTGTAATCACTGATAGTGTGTTTAAGTGTGATCATGGCTTTAAAAAGTGGGGAATTTGGGAAGCTCTTTTCCTGTAATGCACATATTTTGCAGGAAACCTGGGCTGATTGAAAGTTTTGATAATGAAACTAACTTAAACCTCTCTGACCTTGCAGGAAATTTTACAAAATCAGAATCCAGAGCTCTCCTTCCAGGGAAATGAACATTTATCAAGCCTTGAGTGTGATTGGTTCTAAACAGGCGGAAATATTTGATATTGGTAATGCATGGGCAGTACCTGCTGCAGTAGACACAGAGTAGCATTACCATACATGATGAGTTCAAGTGTCTGACAGTGCTGCTATTTACCCTAACCAAGGCTACAAAAGCTACTCTCTAACATAACATTTTGTTTTGTTGCATGAATGGATTTAACCACTATTTTACTTTTCTTGTAGCATTTTGTTTATTTATTCTTATTTAGTCTAAGTAAATCATTCAGTGTTCAGACACTGCTTTCCAATGATGCTCAGGGATCAAGGACGGCTTGGGACAGCCAGTGGTTTCCACCCTACATCTTATCAAAACTGGTTGTGCTTACATATACAGGCATGGTTCTCAAAATCTCCATGTACATGGGACCGACCACTTAATGTCCCCTTCGAAGGATGGGGTATTCTCATGGTTCGCTTGCCCAAGTCCAAATGAACCACAGGGAGAGCAGAATTCAAATACTGAATTCTGGATTAAATCCCAACAAGTGGCCCCATTGGGATTCGAACTGGGGACCTCCTGCCCAAAGGCGAATACCTTAACCAGTGGGCCATACATGTATTTTTCTGGTCCATACACATAAACAGGTAAGTGTTTTTGTGAGCAGTGTATGGGTAAACGACTGAACACTCTGCAGCCCTTTCATTATCTCTGTGAAATACAATATGCCCATACACCAGCCTTGCACATATGAAGGAACTGAGCTGTTGCTACTCTTCTGTGTATCGTAAAAAAGGCGATGTGTTTTCTAAACATGGCTGCTGAATGAATTTCAGCCTTTTGTAGCTTTTATGTTTTCCAATTCCTGGCATAGTCATGGAAGGATAAAGTTGGGAATCTAGGAAGCTCTCTCTCGGGAAATTTGAAGATTTGGAGGGAAATTTTGACTTTTCAAATGAAGAAATACATAAAAAATTATGGAAATCTTTGGGAATTGTGACTCACTTCTCGGGAAATATACATTTTTCCTGACCTGAGCACAGTATCTGTGTGTGTGTGTGTGTGAATCTATGCAAGCATTAAATAGCTTTATACCATTGAGGTTTCTGTGAAGAAATGCTCTGGGGATGTTAAAGGTACTATCAGTGATCCACCGAAAAGAGTTGAAATATTCGAAATTTGCAGGAGAAGCCCAAAAGTGAAGGATAAGTCTGTAGGATTTTTTTCCAAATGTAAAATGACAAAAAGGAAGAAACGGCAGTGTTCAAAGATGTGAATCTCCATTCAACTACGTGTTGTAGAAAGTGTCCGTTCAGACAGTAATGACTAAAATATCCAATTTTATCTTTATTAGGTTGTTTGGATAGCTGTACTTGTTACAGACATGCAAAAATCTAATTTTTGATTATTTTTTCCGACTTTCTGATTTTGGCAAATCACTGATAATCCCTTCAAGGTTAATTAAAGGAGATTAATGTCAAATAAATCACGGTCCCAGATGTATTAATTCAAATAACTTTCTCCTTTTCTTACACTTTTTCAACTTATGTACAAGATTAAACAAATTCAAAAATATTTTTTTTTCCTGGAAGCAACCATTTTAAAACCAGTGTTTTTGATGACAGCATTAAGAATATTGCTAATGATAAAGCTCCCAAGCTCTTTAATCCAGCTCATATCTAACATAATATTAATTCAAAAATATTTATTGTGTAGTTTAAGGAAGCTTACAATAGTCAGCTTCAATGACTATGCCTTGAAGCTCAGTGTATTAAGAATTTTAAGCTCAACAGAAGAATTTCTATAACATAGTTTGGTTTTAAAATGACCACTTTCAGGGTCATAATTTGCCTCTGTGATTGTGTATTGAATTAGCTATTAAAACAGCTTTGACCCACTCAATTAGTTACATATAACAAGGCCTGTGATTCACTTGCAGGGGTGACTAGGGCTCTAGCCAAGGATGGTGTGGTCAACGACCTGAAGATTTCCCCCTTCTTTTTTTCCTTGCCTTCTAAATTTCTCGCCCACTTTGCCCACCCCAAGTTACACCAATGTTCACTTGATTTCAAAGGATCCCCTCTAACAGCTCTACTTGTTTGCACTGATCATACTATAATCAAGCCTCATCTATTCCTGATGACTGGATACATCGTCTACTCTGATGACTGCAGTATATTTCCAGCATCCATGGACAGCAATGCCTGTATGGTCTCAATTGTCATCCCTTCTGGGCAGTGAATCTGCATGGCTGTGCCATCTGGTTTTTGCACTAGAAATGTTCCATCTTCCATCTGCATGATGGTACTCCCCTCAGGTACAATGGAATGGCCTTGTTCTTCTGTCTGGTATGCCACTGCCTCAGTTCCCTCTTCTTGGCTGTTTTCAATGACCTGGTGACAAAAAGGGTAGAGCATGTGATATTAATGTTACACTGATAGTTAACTTTCTCACTTTTGCATTCATAAAAAAGGAAATGTGTCAACAATCAATCTATCAATTTGATTGCCATGATGGGAAATATAATGTAATGCTTTGTTTAAATCACAGCTCAGTAGCCAAAGAAAATGACACCAATTTAGTTCTGGGCTTACTGGTAGGTTTATTTGGTATCAATCATTAAAGGCTGAATCAGAGATTTTGAAATATAATATTTTTTGTGTAGTAATTAAAAATTGTCATCTAGAACTAAAGATAGTCACCTAAAATGCTTAATTCCAAAGTTTGAAATGAATCGGATCTTCTGTTTTCATGCAGTAAACATTTTAGTCAGGTACGTTAACAAAATGATGCGGACAGCCCGGACAAAAGCACCAAACTTTTTTGGTACTTCCTAAGGACATAAATAATGAATTTAGAAGGGGAGCCCAAATATCGGAGAATTATGTAGGCAGCTAGGGGGCGTTTTTCAAAATGGCCGCCAAAATACTCAGAATGGCCGATTATGGTTATTGTGGTCACCTAAGAGCACTAATTAAGTACATTAAAAAGTATTTCTTAGTTCGTTCGTTCGTTCGTGTCCACAAGTCATTCGGACTGGCTTGTGGTGGTGTCAGGATTTGTTCAACTGTGTAAGCTGATCCGGGGCCGCGTGTATCTATGATACGGACGCTCCTATCATTGCCCACGTTTTTTGAAACTGGGGGCGGATTGGGAACAGTCAGGGGTGTTTTACAACCTACTCTTATCGACACTGACTGCGATTTCTTATATTGTGTAGTATATTGAGGTCATGACATATGTCCCCAATGGCTTTAGTGGATTCTTACTGGGGCTCTGGGTATTCAAAATGGCCGCCAAATAATTCATTACATGAGTACTGACAACTACAATTATAGCATTGGCGACAGATTTGAGTGCACAAAAAAAATCAAACACCCGATGTGTGTAAAGCACTTGAAACGAGTATTATCTCAATAACATAATGGCCTAATGGGAAAAAAACAGTCACAAAAGTTCTGTAAAATTTCCAGTTTGCTTTTTTTTGCACCCACACAATGCCACTACTGCAACCACGTTTACTCTACACTCACGTTGACAATTGCACCTGCAAGCTTTGAATGAAACCGGAAGGGTAATCCAGATGGAAGCAATGTTTTTATACCCCTGCCTGTGTCCACCCCCATTCCTCAGGTGATGGAGTGTGTTTCTTGGCAATTCACTGGTGGTCCAGATACCAGCCGGGTAGGTGACACGCGTTATATGTTGTAGTAGATCATCCTGGGTGAGAGGAATGCCTTCCATGGACATGTGTCTTTTGCCGAACAACCCCTCCGTAATTGACTCATTGATAGTCTCAAGGGTTACATCCTTGTCGTGAAGTACAATTACATAGCGTTCCAAAAGCCGAATGAGGGATTTCTGATCCACTGAAGCAAAAGGGATTGAGTGCCATGTAAGTAAAAGCTTGGGTTACATCAGGTAACAATTTTTCAGGCTTTCCCCACGGTGATTTCTTTTCCCCTTTTCGAAGAAGGCTGATGTAGTGTCCGAGCCAGTGAAACTGTGAAATCGGAAGGGCTAGAGATCTGTTTTTTACCAAGAGCATTGAAGATGTTATAATAAATGGTAGTAAATGAAAAATGTTTGCTTACCAAAAGCAACCCAGATGTCTGCTTGTGTATTCACGTTGAGTAGATGGTGGGCATTTAACCAATGAGGAGATCAACAAACATCAGTGTCCGCATGCGTACTTTGGCAGTTAGTAGAAACCATTTTTTCTAAGCATCCTGTAGATGAATTATTAATTGTTAATCGGCTCCTCGGGATCCGCGCGCGCTCGGACATTTGGTTGTTGCATTACCTGTGCCGACTACAGAGTGCCAGATGTATGAAGATCTCTTTCCCATTGGCATCCATGTTGAAACCTTGTTAGAGAGGAAATGCAAAGAGTTCTTGCTGGTTAGTGAGTCAAGCAAAAGTCTTTGCCCAGTTTCCTGGATCTTAATTGTGACCCTCACGTTCCCGGCGAATGCCTCGGCCTCGCTTTTCACGTGTTGAACTCTTTGAACTGCTATGGTGTATTATCCCATACAACAATCCACCTCTTTCAGAATTCTTCTCTAATTGCCTTAGATGTGAGGCCAAAACTTTCAGCATATTTGGTCAATGTTGGACTGCCACATTAGCTGTGGAAAGAAGATGTAATACGCGGCGCCATCCATGACTTTAACATCAAAGGTAGTTGGAAGATATTTCTGGTCCTTCTTCTCACTTCCTTAATAGATCAGATTTCACGGAAAGCCCCAGATTCTCTAATTGCCTTTAAGATGTGTAGGCAACAAATACTTTTCATTCAGCATATTATGTCAACTTTACTGGCCCATTAGCTGGGGAAAGAAGATGTACTACCAATCGGCGCCATCCAGGATCTTTAACATCAAGGTAGTTGGAAGATCTTTCCTGGTCCCTTCTTCTCCAACTTCTATAGATCGATTTAACAGGAAGCCACAGCTGTTTGAAAGTCTCATTTATTAAAAAATGAAAAACCTAAAAAATTAAAAAATTTCAACGGCGACACAATTTAGACAAATGATTGGATTAGTTGGTATCACTACAAGCATCCGGTTTAAATTTTTATGAAATTTCATTGCGGCAAATATGATTTTTTCTTCAAATCTAGTTTAAACAAACCGTTCTTACTATGGAGAATGGGCATATTAGAGGGCGCTATAACATGCAAGTCTCGACCTTGGTAGGCCTATATGGCAAGATTCCCGCAATGGAATTTTTCTGATTTTTTCAGAGGAAATAGCTCTTGCATGTGTCTTACTTAGCCAGTTGTCAGAATTGTGTCGCCACTTAGGCTTAAAACTGCTCTAAAATGAAATAGAAACGATTTGCATGGGGTCAAACAGCTGTGAAGCGTAAGCTTGCCGCCATCAATAATTATGGTGGGTATGGGTGATTCTTGTGTTCGAAGAATGCGTCTATACCCTCTCTATGTTTGCATCATGATATAGGAGTCGGGAGAAAAGTGCAACATCTCGTGGCCTTGCAATCTTCTCGGTCTGCCTTTTGGGCATTCTTCAGGGACTTTTGAAGGAGAGGGAGAGATTTTTTCCTGATTGGGTTCAGGAATAAACAGTGGTGTGGTATGGTCTACAATACCCTTTCTTGCAGTAATCGTTGTAATTGCTCCTTGTCCCAAGATCCAATTGAGCGAACTGTTGCTGCACAGACCATCCATACCATTGCGGGTGTCCAAGGCAAGGAGTTCAGGAGTGTCATCTAATAATGGATTCCCCATATCACCGATGCTGAGTCACAGCTAATACTTTGTTGTTTGGAAAGTTTTCTGTGTAGCGACCTGCTCATGAATAACATCTCACTCTCCAGCCGAACATGTATGTTCGCTTTAAGGAGTCGTGCATGCTCTGGACCTGCTACCATCCATTTCCTAAAAGCAGAATGGATTTTGATTAGTCACTCCCCCCCACCCCCCCAATTGCACCATCAGCACCCTTGACTAGAAAATTATTTTGTTCGTGAGCCTTGGTCTATTCGGCATTGATGAAGAACCTATCATGTCTTCTTAACAGTCCCCATTTGCCATGCTTCTTCAAACTCACAACGAATAGTTGAGGTAGGCTCTCATGTCACGGATGTTATTGTACCATCGGGCATAATTCTGGTGATGAGAGCAAAAACATGAACATGCCTGATCTGCGTCACGATATAAATGGACAGTTTTGTCACTATGAGCTCTGACAAAAAATGAGGCACATGCATCCTGTTAGATGGCGTCCAATAACTGACGTTGGACTCTTGGTATTCATATTCCAGGTTCTTGTCTCTATGAATCCTCACTACAAGGACATTCTGTCTGCATGGTGCATCCTCTGCAGCTTGAGATAAAGCCATTGCACTGACTTAATGGCCGTGTCTGGTCTGTAAGATGGGAATCATTAAGGAAGAAGTCTGCTGTGCCTGTTGAAGCAACACCTGCAATTTGTAAGTGCTGTCGTCCCACCCAGAGCCAGAGAGCCATCTAAATGCTCGAAAAATGTTTTTCACATTGGCATTTCAATATGGGAACCTCCAAATTAAAGTGTATTTGTCCTAACCATGGGTAGTACGCCAGTGCCACTGAATGAATTTTGCAATGGCTAAAGAGGTGCATCCATTGCAATAAAAACTGGTATCTGACCTGGATAAGGATTCTGTAGTGTGGCGTATCATGTTCATCCCATGTTTGACCATGGTACTGTAGCTGCTTTCTCACAGAAACGTGGTAAGAGCTGAGTGAGGGCTTTCTCTTTTACGGTTGAAAAGCGATGTTGTAGGAGTCTTGGAAACGGCCCAAGCCAACATTGTCACCTTTTGCTAGTTCCATTTTTGCTAGTAGACGAATCCGCTATGTCTCACCCACGCTTCTCTCTGATCTGTGCTTCTTGTAGAATTGCCGCTACTCTCTCAATATTAGGTGGAGCCCCTGGACGATAACACTGGTGTTTGGAGAAGGCAACCGCCTGCACAGCTGTATACTGGTCAGGTAGGGGTGGTTCATCTGCATACTAGATTGAGGAGGCAGATGCATTCTGGTTGCATCCCATAGTAACCGTGGTCGGAGGCTGAAACACACTGACTGATTGCAGTGCCATGGAAGAATCTGTGGCGGTCAATTACTTGATGGATTGTGTCTATGTTGTCTAGGACAACAACAGTAAAACAGTCCATGCGTAACTGGGAAGGACAAACAACACCCATTCCTCACATCATTGCAGACAGTAGTAGCAAGCTGGGGTTCAACCTGCAGAACCCGAGCATAGCTACACTGAGACCTAGTCCATAAAACTGGTGATCAACTTCTTTATCTTGGTCCTGTGTATGAATATTATTTCCTATATACAAAGCAGTGGTGCTCATCATGGTCCTGTGGAATGACGAGAACGTTGCTTCAGCTGATGAGCTTTCCTTAAAGGTGAAAAGGATAAGTTGGGAATAGTGTAACATGCCTGCGAATCTAGTTACTGTGTTGGTCCTTTAAAATGGCTCGCTTAACATCATGGATACAAGAGAATCTAAGGTGACATGCGTTGACTCCTGTTGACACATAGAAGGAAAGGAACCAATGAAGTGGAATTAAGCCATTGAAATTGAAGATGTCCTTGCAATAATTGCTGGGCGCTTTAGCAGGATAAGTCAATCACCTGCGTATCAATGTAAATGCCCCCTTAGTAGATCCTAGCTTCCCTGTTTTGAAAGCAAGTAATTGTTTTTTCCCATTACCTGTTCTTAATTGAGCCTGGGCAGGACTGTTCCAATACTTGTTTTTGTTGAACGGACCTGTTGAGCTCTTTTTGGATACCGAGATCTTGCATTGCCCTCTATCAGATGATCCTTTGTGACTCACATACGACTCAGACAATTATTATCGCAGATTACAACTAGCAGATAGCTCGGTAATGATCTTAAAATGACATCTTGATCACCCATACTAAGCCATTTTACATGATTTTGGCAGCCATGTTGAAAAAAGCGCCCTCTATCAGATGAGCTTGTGGCTCACAGATACTTGTATGACCTCAGACACGATTATCACTATAACTACTAGTAGATTTAGCCTTGCTAAGGACTCTTAAAAGACGTTTTCCACCATATTACGCCATTTTACATGATTTGTTTGGTGGCCGATTTTTGAAAAGCGCCATCTATCAGATGATCCTTTTGACTCACAGATACTTGTATGACCTCAGACACTATTATCACGATTATATCCTCGAAGATTAGCTTGCGAAGGACGCTATAACATGACTTTTTTCACACCCATATTACGCCATTTTTTACATAGATTTTGGGCGGCCATTTTGAAAAACGCCCTCTATCTACCTACGGATGCCCCCGATATTTGGGTCCCCTTCCAAATTTGGAGAGTAAGGACTAAGGAAGTGCCACAAAAGATTTGACGCTTTTGTCCGACCTGTCCGCATATCATGAAAAATTGGTGTTAACCGAACCTGACTATTTTAGGCACAGTATAAAGGTGATTACATAGTGTCATGCTGCATTCCGCTTTTGCTGCTCTGATTAAAATTTCACGTCAACTACTACGAAATATGTTAGAACGCTACCCTGTGACCCACCAATAAGCTATCTCCTGCCGCTCAGGGCCTGCCGCTTTGGCCCGAGTGGGCATACACATTGATTAACTTGAATTCAACTCTGGAGCTGTGCCGCGCAGACGTAGTTCCAAGCAATTGCGCCGCTTGACTATAATTGCTCAATCCTGCAAGCGGCGTATCATCCGGCTGTTTGTGCCGCTGAGCAGCATGACCTGTAATCACACTTAACATGGCCTTAGGATAGTGTGTGGTCTTTAAAACGTTAGATTGTGCACATCAGTTGTGGTACCTGTGGTAATGTGTGGTATTGAACACCTAGGGCCTGTGGGGGTATGTGTGGGTATGTGTAATTGCTTGCAAAACATAGTGAATGGTGGTTAGCTTTAGGACTAGGATAGGGAGTATCTTTAAGCATACTTCGGTCAATATCCCTTGTCAATCAAATTTTTATTCACGTTCCACAGGAGTGAAAATTAATCTTTCTTCGTAGTCAAATCTTACCTCATGGACTTGTCCTGCAACTTCCATAGGCTCCTGCAGAGTCTGCTCAACATGTTGCACTACCTGAGAACTGTCAGCCACCTGTTGTACGACCTGCTGCACCACTTGCTGTAATATAGGCTGTTCCCCAACTACAGATGTAGTAGTAGTAGAAGCTGCATCCCCGGCTCCAGATACCGTCTTCACGCCAACATCAGAATTGGTAATGCTGGTCTTGTTTATTGAGGTGAAGATGTGTTGTGGTACCGGTTGGGGTTGAGTCACTGGAGTATGGGGTTTCCCTGGTAAATTGTTTTCTCTGGTCACTCCAATCTGAACATCCTACATTGCATTATATATCACAAAGAAAAGAACAGAGTGTGAGAGATTGTGTACATGGCCAGTGGTATAGCAAGCCCCCTTGAAAACAGGTAAAACTAGAGGCAAATTGTGCTCGAAGAGCACGAACCTAGCCGTGGGGATCAAATGATCACTTGATGACTAGGCCAGAATGTCATGTTAAGGGACACTAAATGGCTGTAATGATCACTTGCTGATCACTAATCAAAATTTTGTGTACACCCTATGTGCACTGACCATAGACAATGAATGTGTACAACTGTCATATTCAGAGCACCTTATTTGTCAAAGTGAGAAATTTTCATGTGTATTAGTCAAAATGGTGAAAATGACCACAAGATGACCACAAGATGACCACTGATCCAATATCTGTTAAAACCATAGCACCTATGCACTAACGAAAGGTGACGCATAAACATAAGTGTCATGATAATAGCCACTTATTTGCAGCACAACATCATAGCTTTTCATAAGATTTTGGCCACCAAGTCTAGTGATTATAGCAATTGATTTGTGGCAGAACAGCAAAAAGGAGGGTAAGCGCGACTGACCTGTAATGACCCCTGCGTGACCTTTAACCGCAGTCTGTGAACATCCCAAATGGCCTTGGATCAGCGGTTCTTCTGACCAAGTCTAGTGATTTTTGCAAATGATTTGTGGCAGAAACAACAAAAAGGAGGGTAAGAGCGAGATGACCTGTAATGACCCCTGCGTGACCTTTGACCCAAATCTGTGTACACCTCATATGGGCCTTGGGTCAGCAGTTCTTCTGACCAAGTCTAGTGATTTTTGCAAATGATTTGTGGCAGAAACAGCAAAAAGGAGGGTAAGCGCGACTGACCTGTAATGACCCTTGCGTGACCTTTGACCCCAATCTGTAAACACCCTGTATGGCACTTGGGTCAGGGGTTATTCGGACGAAGTCTGGTCAAGATCACGTTAACACTAGTAGCATTTTGAAATATTAAGAGGGGTTAGAGAGACTGCCCCCTTTTGACCCCTTTTGACCCCTAAATGACCTGGGATTAAAAATCACCTGGCAAACATTGTGACCGAATGGCATCGATAGCACATGCAGACTGTGGGAGAAGGAAAAAGGGGGTTAGCGTGACAATGACCGCTGTTGACCCTACGTGACCCCTGGCCACAAACTATGTACACAACATACACCACATATGCACCTTGGGTCAACGGTCATTCTGAGCGAATCTGGTCAAAATCGGCATAAGGGTTTGGCACTAGTAGCATTTTGAAGAACGGTACAAACAAGAAAACAAAGAAACAAAGTAAAATATGTAATCAAATTTAAATATTTAAAAAAAAAAAAAAAAATCAGGAAATTTTGATGGAAAATTATGCAAAATAAACCGTTTTGGGGCATATTTACCCTCGATCGGGATGGCTTTTGCCCCATGATAACCACAAGGCTACCTACCCCACTGTACATGTGAGTGCTTGCATGTGCGTGTTTGCATGTAATCAGCCCCTACTGCAGACATACTGTTCTACAACTTGCCCCAACTTTCATCTCTTATATACCACAAAATGCCACAATTTAATTTGAATGTGGGTTAGAACTTTACAATATCTCGGGCTCCTCCTTGAGAACAATAAGGGTTTAAAAGCAACTGTGAAGTGGGGATTAGTACTACTGGTACTACTGATAGACATGCATGACTGAGCAAGATGATTGTTAAAGGTGCAATGAGAGATTTTGAGGCACCCAAATATTGTGTCATTATAATAATTTCATATAGATTAGACACTCAATAGACTTTATACCTTGTATTTAGCTACAGAAATATCTTGATTTGCTTATATTTCAATATAAAACATAGGTTGAATTTGGTATTTGCTCCTATACGAAATTAGAAATTTCACAATGTTTGTACCAAAGAAACACTTCTCAGCTTAATCCTTTCAGATGGGGATATTCTTTTATGGAAAGCTTACATCAGGGCAAAAAATCAGTACTTTCGGGCACCTGATACATGTGAAATCTCTTTAAGGTAGGAATATTGGCTACCACATCCTGGATAAAGTTTGTTGTGGGTAATGGTGACAGAAAAAATAAGCATTTTTCAGATATTTCTAATTTTATGGTTTCCTCAACGACTGTGTCTACAGGGGCTGATTTTGGCACTGTGCCCAAAAAAATGAACAAATTGCTGAAAACCTAAATTTTGTAATTTTTTTTGAGTTGTAGACAAAAAGTATCTCGGCATGTGTTTTTCGATCAGTATTGTGCCTAAGTTCGATAAATATGAGTTTGTGAAATAAACATTTTGCTGCCTAGGTCTTGCTCTTTCATTTAACACCTAGCTTGCAAAAAAGTGTGCAAAAATGGCTGAGATAGAATGCCCTTTTTGCATTTTTCAATGGTCACTGTGTAAAGATTTTACACGAAGAGGTTTTCTGACTGAATGAGCGAGAAAGCCTACTGCAAAATTTATTGTCTGTGTGTTCGTGTTGCAGTTAAGTACACTGCAATGAACATTGAAAACTCCATAAAATACAACTTTGGTTGGGGGTTTTGCATCTTTAAGGCATTCTATCTCAGCCATTTTTAAAAGCTTTTTACCAAGCAAGTGTGTAAATAAAGAGAAGGACATAAGGCAACAAAAAAATATATTTTGAAAGCTTCCCCCCCAAAAATTATCAGACTGTGGCACCAATACTGATCAAAAACAAGCAAGATATTTTTGTGCCACTGTAGTTTCAAATATACTAGCTATTTGAAGCCTAATTTTTGATTTCTTTGTGACAATGGAAATCTTAAACCATATAACAGCACTTTTTTTAAAGTGCCCTCAATTTTCAAATTTGTGGAGATTTATGCACAGTTGTGTTTCTAATAGTCTAGTAATTAAAACTATACCTGTGAATGCTTCAAAAGTGTGCATGCATCATAAAAGAGATTTTGTAATTACATAAGGGATCCCTGGTCCTCATTCAACGGCAGCGCTGGAAAACATGGAATTTCTGTCTATCAATTATGTAACAGCATCTCACCAAACAAAAAAGATCCTAACGTGGCTTGCATGAAACAACGGAACATGTAAGGGATGCGCGTTGACCTTCGGCTCACTATTTTAACTAGTAACATATGGAATAACATTTCAGCGGCCGTTTGATTTTTCTCTCGGGAGTCCGAATTAATTCTCTGAAAGGCGATGCGTTAAAATATGTCCCCGCCGAATGTCGCGATCACTAACAGCCGATAAAGCCCTACAACACCCCACCCCATCCCCAACACCCTGCAAAACCCTGCCCCCTTCCCCACACAACACCCCGCACCACTCACCCCAACACCCCACAAAAAAACCCTTCCCCAAAACCCCAAAATCCCAAAACCCTACCCCCTCCTTCCCAACACTCGGCAACACCCACCCCACCCCCGCCGGAAACCAAAGCCCCAACCAACACCCACACCCACCCCGTAAACACGCGTCCCCCTTCCACATAGACCCGCAAAACACGCCACGCCCCGCTACCAACAAAAACCCAACAAACACCCCCCCACACCAGCCCGAACACGCACACACACTACCAAAACTTGACCCCTACCCAGCACACCGAAAAACCCCTAAGAAAACCATGGCAACAACCACACACCATCCCACACAATGAAAAAAAAAACCCCGTGAGCACAAAAATGCCAAAAAAAAAAACCCCCCACCAACCTGCCCAAACCAACAATACCCAAAAACCCGCAACACTTCACCCCAACACCCCACCTCCCCAAACCACACTGCCACACCCCCCCCTCCCCCAACAACCCTGCAATACCTAACCCCCCTCCCCAAACAACCACACCCCATCCTGGTGTGGCACCGTAGTCCTCATTGCAGCGAAGGAATTTGCATATCCAAGTACCGTTTTCAGAGATATAGCAAAGTAGCATATGTTAAATTAGCTCATTGCATACCTAAGCCGCATATTCACTCCCCAAAAACCCAACCCCCTCACCTTATGCATAGGAGTCTCATTGAGCGAAGGAATTTTGCCTATCAAAAGTACCGTTTCAGATCTTTCTTTTTTTTCTGTTGGTTATAGCAAATTACGCATATTTAATTAGCTCATTTGCATAGCTACGCCGCAATCATCCCAAACACCCACCCCCTCACCTATGGCATAGTAGTCTAATTTAGCGAAGGAATTTTGCCGATCCAACGTACATGTTTCGGAGATATAGCAATTACGCATATTTAATTAATTAGCTCATTTGCATACCTAAGCCGCATATTATACACATACTTTCAAATTGCAAAAAAAGATGTGGGCCCATGATAGCTTTCATGCAGGGCAGAATTTGAGTATCCAATGTTACCGTTGTCAAAAATTTATAGCACATTACGCTGATTTGCATATTAATTGATCCATTTGCATACTCAATTGGCCCAAAATAGACCAAAATCTAATCAGGTCGAGAACTCTTTCAGCCCCTTCCTTCCACCAAGGTAAATCATTTCCGCCTACAGAACTCCAGAAAACTGTACACAGGCCTTGCAGGATAATTTTCATCTAATATGTCCAATTAGAACTTAATTAGGCTATTTTCGCCCAAAATCTAATAAGGTCGAGAACTCATCAATCCCACTTCTTTCCACCAAGTTAGATCATTGTGTGCCCTTAAGGAACTCCAGATAAACTCATACAAATGGGTTGTTTTAACATTTTTATCACAGACAAACACGAATGGACAAAACGCGCTCATGTATAGTCCCCGTTTTCCGAACTCGTTTGGCGGGGACAGGGGACCAATTTACAACACCATACATGTAGAAGTCAGTGTTAGGCACACACATGAAGTCATGCTTGAAGAGGACTAGCTCTTTAACCACCTATCTGGGGTGCTCACCTCCAGCTGGGCCACTGTTCAGGGAGCTCAAACAAGGTATGAATCAAGTTAGGGTTATTAAGTGTACCTAAACAGGATAATTTTTAATTTAAACTTATGTTTTAAAAGGATGTCTTTGCGGTTCTGAAAGAAAGAATACTACTACAATAAGAGTGCTTTATTAGCAGTAAATTAACGAACAAATGTTGTCTATGGAGGTCGCCATGTTGGCATTGGTGACGTTGGTCGGCCTTGGTGACGTTGTATGACTTGAGTAGACAATAGACAAAAGCCAGGTGCTGTGGAATGTCTCGGTAATCCCGGAGTACCCCTGGTCATTAAATCCAGATTATATAGGGTCCAGTAGAAAATCACTATCGATGCTTAAAACTGGACGAATTTGAATAGGATATAAATGAAAAGGTTTGGTTGTTTTCATTCATGGGCTACTTCTTTCATGACACTTGTACTACTACCATCGTGATTTTATTTTCACGGGGCTGATCAAAATGGCTCTCTGCAATAACTACGGAAGATATATAAAAAGTTGTACTTGGTATCAATAATATAGTGTGCTGAATTTTTTGATTGAAAGACATTCATTTAAACAAAATGTATTTATAAATACTTTTGAAGCAAAGATTATATTAGCCTGCTGGTATTTCACTTTTTTAAAACCTTTGACTCAATAATACTCAACCGATCTGCCTGGGTGTGCCTCATGAAGGAATTTGATATCGGCTGCATTGGTGCATAGGTCTTTCCCACAACATGTTCATTCAATCTTCTTGCTCTTTGCAGCAAACGGTTCTTCTTAATCATTGAAGATCTCTTACTCTTCGATGGACTATGTTCCTGATCAGCACTAACATTCTTTGCACACCTGAACATTGTTGCAAGTTTGGTAGTCATCCATTCTTTGACATTGTATCGCCCTGCTCCAAAACCATAATTGTGGTGTATAAATGTGTTCTATTCATTCTAAGTACCAGTATTAAAGTCTCTTGAAGCCTCTGTATTCAGGCATATCATGAGTTGTATTATGCATTAGCAGGCGTAATTGTGATATTGGCTGTACCGTTGCTTTCTGTGTTGATCCTAGTGTGTACAGTACCTCACTGAATCGTCAGTTTGTTTGTCATCAGTTCTGCTCATCTGACTTGGTTTTTGAGATTGCCTGAGACTGTGAAGTTGATGCACCTGTTTCTGACACAGAACTTTTTGGGCCATCCACAGGTGTCTTGGGTTCAGTAGCACATGACTTATCTCCTCTTCATTGCTTGGCTTAGCCTCTGGCATAACTATTCAAATGGTGCAAATCGAAGACTGTTATCAGCCGTGAAGTTACAGGACTTTTTCACATTGGTTGTCTTCTTATCTGGGTTAGACCCTTCTCCTAGGTTGTTCATGTGGGTAATCAGGTTTACTCTTATCTAACTCAGGCTTTTCTGTTGCACTTCACTGGTGGTCCATTTATCTGTAATCTTTATCCCTTGTGAGTGTTTTGCGGTTCTATCCACAGATACTGGTTCGATCCTCTTTGAGATATCCTTCAAGCAATCGTCAGCAAGAGTTTCAACATGTTTTGCACATTTCAAAATGGTGCAAGATTTCTTGAGAATGCGTTTTTTGGGAATGGGATTCTTCTTCCCCCTCATCAGAAGGATTCCCAGTAACAGGTGATGGCTTTCGATAAACGAGGGTGTAACAGGCCAACTCCCATAAGGATCTTCATCTCCGATAGTCTTCATCAGCTTATATGTGAAAGGGGAAAAACAAGATAAAAAAACTCTTACTTAGTTCGATACAATCATCAATATTTATTTGTTCACCATAGAATACAGCAATAATATCGTGAGTGCAACATTTGGAGTCGTATCCGCATATTTGTCATTTTGCAGAAGAAGCTATTTTATGTTCAAATTTCTTTTTTTTAATGCCTTCTTTTTACATGTGTCTACAAAATCAATCAAAAATGTCTCATGGGCAGGCATCAGCACTTGGGTTTCTGAGAGATAATTAACACCCATCAGGTACTCATAGGCATTCATAATCCTGAGGGTAAATGCCAAGGAGGTAGTCATGAATGTGAGCATCAGCTTTTACCTATGAAATCCACAGGACCAGGGGACCACTAGTTACAAAATTTTTACCATGGCTGAAAATTTTTAAGCTCCCCCTAAAAAAAATTGGGGGAAACAGGGGTAGAATTTCGTCGCTGTGTGCGAGAATCAGTCTGGATTCCCCAAAACAAATTTTGCAGGAATCGTCTAATTCGCTACTGTGTTAAGTTCTAAAGTTTACCAGAATCAACATTGATTCACGCAAATCATTTTACGAGAATCTTTGCGAGAATCGATTCTCGCCGAAATTCTAGCCCTGGGGGAAAACAGATTGAAATGCTATATATTTCTGAAATTATGGTCCTGAAATTTACACAAAAAAGGGTTCAAAAATAGGCCCAGATTGCACCACAGTGCAACAAATTACCCTGGACCCCGGCCGTAAGGACTTCGCACACATATTTGAAAGAAAAATTTTGCCCATTACTTTTACTAGCTAGAAAGACTGAACATTTTTGTAGACCTGCAGGCTTTATTTTTGGAGAGTGTCCTGAAGAGTATATTGCCCAGGTGGCACTCATAAGCATTTGTTTGTAGGGTTGTTTAGGGGTTGATTGAAATATATTTTTGCCTTCTTAGGGGAAAATGCCCAGCAGGCACTATCAGCACTTAGGTTCCTGGGGGTATATGCCTTGGATGCACTTATCAGCACTGGCCTTTTTCCCTGAATGCCCAGGAAGCATTTATCAGCATAGCAACAACCATGATTGCCTGTGCCTCTAATTATGGAATCTTATTATGAAGGAATACTTGCAAAATGTACTTATATAGCTTAAAAACGGGCAGTAAGAACAATATCAAATAGCCATTACAGAAGCCATACTGCACCCTTATTTGCCAGATATTATTAGTTATCCCGTTTGTTCACGCAATACGGAAAAATATCTATGGTTTGTTTCCAATATCACATGAGGCGATAGCCGAATGTGATATTGGGAACAAACAGGGGTAAACATTTAGTAGACATTTGAAGTGGTAAGCCTAAAGTCGATTCAATTTTATTTAAAGTGACAGGAGGAGATTTTTTTAGGCTACGAATTTCTCTCTAATTTCACTGGATCGGTTGTAGACCACCTACCGAGAACGTTTCGAAGGTTTATTGGACAAACAGGTGCAAAAGAAAACCGCAAACATTGTTTTGAACTTGCCTGCTATCGTAATCGTTCCCCATAGAAAAACCATGCTTTGACTTTCTGTCGTGCACGACAGAAACTACTAAATCATCATCTTATTACATAAAGACGGCGTATTCGGCTTATTCACTTCAGGTGTGATCTAATACACTGGTAAGCATTCCAAATATGTAAAAAACCGGGGTTCAAGAAAAATTGGGGCGCTTCTTTCTGGAAATCTCCTCATGTCTCTTTAAATATGGATTAGCACAGCTACACTACAGTCTAAGTACAGAAACCAGAAAGCTTAGACTGTTACCCGTTACTAGGCAACCCTAGTCTAGGCCTGTTTCTAGGGAGGCCTACAATGTACAATCAACAACTTGAACAGTAACACTAACTCAGTCATTGTCCTGATACATACAATTTTCCCCACTTCCCAACAAGGCAGTCCTAGACCAAGATGTCATGGCCACAGTGATTCAGTAGTAGTCTTGCCTATGCAGTGCACAGAGTCAGTGAGAGTTGAATTCTGCAGGGTAGCATATGGCAATGCAGCTAGGGAAAACACCCTAACTTACCTCTTTGAAAGACATCACATAGGTCACTAGTCCTCCAAAACACACAGGGGAACTTTAAAGAGACATGAGGAGATTTCCAGGAAGAAGCGCCCCAATTTTTTCGAACCCAGTTTTTTTTACATATTTTGAATGCTTACCAATGTATTAGATCACACCTAAGTGAATAAGCCGAACGTGCCGTCTTTATGTAATAAGAAGATGATTTAGTAGTTTCTGTCGTGCACGACAGAAAGTCAAAGCATGGTTTTCTATGGGGAACGATTACGATAGCAGGCAGGTTCAAAATAAGGTTTGCGGTTTTCTTTTGCACCTGTTTCAGTTTGTCCCAATAAACCTTCGAAACGTTCTCGGTAGGTGGTCTACAACCTATTCAGTGAAATATGAGAGAAATTCGTATCCTAAAAAATCTCCTCCTGTCACTTTAAAAATGTTTTTGTACATAAAGAATGTAGGGAAATTATATCAAGCAAATGGTTGGTGTTGTTTGGGATTGCAAGCAGTCACACCAATGTGTTGAACCAAAAAGGCCATTTTGGATTGTGCTCTTCAGAGGGAGCTGGACCAAAACAGTCTCTTCCACAGATGCACAAGATCATTACATCTATAGATTAATGCATGTAAAATAGGGACTTGATACTTGGTGTAAGCAATACGTAATACGGGCTCATATCCAGTGAGTAATGAAAATTACTCTGGTAATACGGGAAAATATTAATTGATACATTAACCAATCAGCATTCACAATTTATGTCTACTAAATGATAAAACGCTATATACAAACTAGAGCTTGGTGTATTTATGTATAAATACTCTATCAACCAATTACCAATCATAAGTATAGCATGAGAAATATCAACGATTACAATCTTACAAGAAATAAAGTTTTCACCGATCAAACTTTGCAAACATCGGGTTCTATCCTTTGGAACAATTTGGGGCAACATCTCAAAAACTTGAATCAGTAACTCACTTTCTAATCAAGTTAATCATGAACTTATGTCTGGTTAAATACAAAAAGACTTTTGCGCAATGTCCTATTATACAGTAGTTGTTGATGTTCACTGATCATGTCTGTTTTCTTGTGGTTTATTGACTGAATGTCTTGTTTTTCAGTTGGTTTTGTTAACATTTTACTTTTCAAGGGTTACCCTATACAATGTGGTCTGGGTCTCATTGGCCTTTTGGTCCACCTCCTCCATGTCATTTTTGTTCCTGTCAAGTCTCCTGAGTGATAAGCTACAGAGTTATTACATGTGATATAATTTTAATTTTGGATTCAAACTTTTGACAATTTTTAAATTTTGGTTGACATAATTGCAGAACTGCCCCTACATGTACATGTACTACAAAGCATGAATGCAAAGACCACTTATTCACGTTCATTCAAAAAGTATTTGCTTTTTGAAGTTTTATCAGTAACACTTCAGGAACAATGAAATTGATGAAGAGTAGACTCATCAAATTGACTTTTGCCAGTGCAAAAGAATTTTAAAACTTGTCTCTCAAAATGTAATTCCTAAAGTGGGAAAAATTGCCCAATAATCACGAACATGTATACCAGTATAAATGGATTGGCAGTAAATGCTTGATCTTATTTTGTCCAGGTAAGCATTCTTACTTCTTGTATCCGTGTTTTTCTTCTATCAAGTGCCTGGGGTGTTAATCGATTGTTGGCTTGTTGTTCGTCTTTGATGGCATGCGTTTGTTTGATGGAAATCATGGTCTCCATTAGGCGGGCGTCAAGGAGGACGTCCTCTTCGCTTCCTCTGATGATTGGTGTATGCACTGGTGTTACTTGTTGCACTGACTGTGTAGACCAAAAATAAACAAATTTCTATGAATTACGAGGTGGAATGCTAGGCTTACCATAAAACAACTTACACCATGAAAAACTAATTGTTAAACAACTACCCATCAATTATCTATGAAGTGGTAAAAATTAAGCAAAATATCACACTGATTTGCGTACCGTCCTTTAGCCCCATGATATTGCTCAAATAAATTCCAATAATGGCAGCTTTCAGAATGTTATGTTTGTCAGTGTCATATGTATATTATTTTCAAGCAAAAAAGTCAAAGTTGGGTTTGTAATGCAAGGGTGGTCCCACCTAGTCTAGGCAGATTAGATGGGGTTTCCCATGCACCCACGTAATTAATTCTAAAACATGAATTTTTTAGCACAGTATGCCCTCTTCAAGAATTCTGATGTTACCAAGCCTCAAAATAACGGCGCAAGGGCGCAAATTTGCGCCAGTAAAGCCCCTGCAAATGCCTGTGAACGGTGAAAAAAATAGAGCCAGCGCAATGTACTTGTAAAAATGCGCCCTTGAGCTGAATAATTCAACAGGAAAACGTATAAAAATTTGTCTGTGATATTTAATTAGTTTGCGATTGATTATGGTATCAACCTTGTCTTTTGATTCCAGTGGTGTATTTTTCAGTTCCGCGTTCCGGACCCCGTCTCAAGCTGAGATGATAGTAGTAATTTTTTTCATTAACCCTTTTACTGAGAAAACATGAAGTGAATTATGCGGTCATCATGGTTTACTGGATCGGATCGGGGTAACTTATAAATCGGACCATATAATTTAGTAATCGGTTCTGAATCTGTGGTCGGGAAAAGAACTTAATTTGCCGATTACACTTGCCGATGACACGCTTGCTAGCATTGCAGAAGGAGTAAATTTCTAAAAAATGTGTCGCTTTCAGTACAAAACATTAAAATACTGTACCTCACAATTGTTAGATAAAAGCTTTGAACAAAATGTTATCGGACATCGTCAACGGACATAAATTACTATAATTATATAATTAACAATCAGGGGCACGTATAGCTTATTGACACATTATTGACCTTAGCCACGCTATTTTTGTAGACACGGCTTCCGGTCAAGACAAAATGACAAAAATGGTGTCAATTTGACCGGGCGGGCGCGCCGCGGCGTAGAATTTAATGGAAAACGCTACTGTTTAGAACATTTTAAGTACGTTCATTCAAAATCATTTCACAGAAAAGTTTCTGTGGCCCATTTCAAGCATTTTATTCCATATTTTCTGATTTTTGGTACAAAATACGCATGCAGTCTGAGCCTTTATATCTAAAGTTAGTGAACGGTCCCACAATACTACAAATGCGCGGTTCTGGAGAGGTAGAGTAGCCTAATTCGACCACCATCGATAGGTGTGTGTTGGTTACTTGTTGTACCTGGCATGGCGCTCAACAAAAGGGTGGGTTATTGCAACTTCTGGTACCAAGGTGTTTTTTCATAAAAAGGGTGGGTTAAATAAGTCACAGTTGTTAATGAAGGAAAACTCACTGAAAGTTTAAACTGGAATGGATTTTAATTTTATTCACTACTTTTGCATTCATGGAACAGGCCCACTTCCCTTGTTAGTTTGGAGTTGATTTGTGCATTTGCCATCACAATTTCAGCAAATCTTTCAAGCATAGCATCTGATGTATTGTGTAGAAAAATGGCAGAAGCTTGGACATGTTTGGTTATTATGGGCGGGGTACAGGAGTCGGTGGAATAAACAGGGTGCTTATTGTTAAAAAGGGTGGGGGTTCAGAATGAGGCTGCTGGTAAAAAGGGTGCCGTTTGGTAAAAGGGTGGGGTTACCAGAGGCTGCTGGTAAAAAGGGTGCTTTGGTAAAAGGGTGGGGCAATGTTGGGGTTGGGATGTGTGGCATGTGTAAATCAATAAAAGTTTTGGCTGCAATATAGCCATTTAACTGGTTAATAACTTTTTTTTTTCTTATGCATAGTTATTAAAATACTGAAAAAATATTTCAATGCGTAATTAATCATGTGCTTATATTTTGCAAACATAGATATAAAAATTGGAACCATGGTAGAACTGTACTAAGGACAATGGATAATTTTTTTTAACGTCCATTATGTACAACAAGAATAGGACTCTGGACATTTCACCTGCTTATAACTTCTAACGACAGCACTTTGAAACGCCTAAAACCATTAATGATTTGGACATTTTCAATAGTGGTCAGATCAATTGTCATAGACAAATCTTATTGCTGTGTTAACATAACAATTATAAAAGATCTTCAAACAATCCAGATTCATTGACCATGGTCACTGACCATGTGGACCATCGCCCTGTCCTGTACACCCCTCACTTTGCCTGTACAGTAACTATTACTGCATCTATACCGAGTAGATATGGGTTTCGTTCATAGAAACATTCAGGCCTCCGCTCAGAGTGGTGCTTTAGTGATTGCAGTTACCAATACAGAGGTCCGGCAGGATGTAGTGATATGAGGCTGTAAGTCACCAAGAATACTGTATTTACCGCTGAAGAGGAACTGCAACCCCTGTTCAAATAAAATATTAAGGCGGGCCCCTGACGGTCACCAAAAAGCCTGAGGATTTGATAATGGTAGGGAAACTTACTAAAGTAAATGTGTACCAAATGTATAGTGTTCAATTGTTACTGTATAAATGTACGGTTAATGATAACAGGACTTGAGGTAAAATCAAGTATTGTAGACTATTGTATTTGATTTTTTGAATTGCCCCGTGGTTCTTCAGGAAATTGCCCCTGTTCCTGCCTATTCCCAGCGAACCAGGAGCAACTTTTTCACAAAATTTCCCCTGGTTTCCGCTGGCTTATTTTGAGGCTTGGATGTTACCAAAATTCATCATTGTCCCAAGTAACATATCCCTTTGGCAGATATCTTGGATTACGAGGGATTACTTCGTACAAAGTCTGGCATTTAGTTGAAAAGTATCTCAAATGATGCCTCTAATCATATAGGAATCAGAAAATACATTTGCATATATGCCGTGTTTAGTTTGCAGAATAATGGTGACAATGTTATAAAGGTCATCAATGTTTTGACTGTATATCACAATGGCCAAATTTTTCAAATTGCTTAAATCTTGTTGAGACTTTACGCTATATGCCATTTTTTGCTGCGAGGGAAATTCGTCCCAACCGGCACCCCAATGCAGTAGAATACTTTGTAGTGGCCTTGGGCATTGCCAGTGGGGCGGGGTGTCAATGAGCGGAGGGTAGGGTAATTTCATCCATTCAAAGCCAAAACACCAAGCTGTGGAACCACCCTCTCATATTTTGTTCAAATTTTCAGTCGAAGGTACATTTAACGTTGCTGGCAGAGAGGCCAAAAAACCCGCCCAATAACAGAAAAATAAACACCATACAAGAAAACAAAGCTATAAAGAACTCCGTAAAACAAAAGAGGTAGAACACGCAACAAGCATAACTTAAATCCACTCTGAATAAAGGGGCGTGGAGGGACGGCGGGGTGGGGGCAGGGGAGCGTCGCTGGGGGGGGGGGGGGGGAGGGTGGAGGGGGAGGCGGTTCGGGGTTGAGCCGGGGGGGGGGGAGAAACAAGTGAGAGAAGGGGGAGTGAGCGGGGGGGGGGGAGGGGGAGGGGTGCTTGGGGGCTAGGGGGAGGGGGGGGGCGGGGGTGGGGGGGGGTGCTGAGGGGGGCGGGGGCCGGACAATTGCAAATAACACCCATTCTGATAAAGCTTCCCCCCTTAAACAATTGAACGAAGGGGGGGGGGGGGGGGAACGTGCGGGAAGTGGGAGTGCGGAGGGGTCCGGGCCGGGTGGCTGGGCAGGTGGGGCGGGGTGCGGGGGGGGGGGGGAGGAGGGGGGGGGAGAAAGGGGGGGGGGGGGGGGGGGGGGGGGGGGACAGGGGGGGGAGTGGGAAGGGGGGAGGGGGGGGATAGAGCGGGGGGCGACGGCGGGGGGGGCGGCGTCGGGGGAAAAAGCGGGACCGAGAGCGGGGAAACAAGGGGGAGGGGGAACCAATAGAATAAAAGCAGATGAGGCAGGAGGGGAAAAAGGGTGAAGGGTGGGGAAAAGGGGGGGGTGAAAAGAGGGAGGCTGGTAAAAAGGGTGATGTGGTAAAGGGGGGAAAGGGTGAGTAGGGGGGCGGGGTTGGTGAGTGTGCATGTGTAAATCAATTAAAAGTTTTAGCTGCAAATAGTATGCATTTAACTTGGTTTAAAAACTTTTTTTTCTGATGCCTAGTTATAAATACTGTGAAAAATTTCAATTTCGTAAATTAATCAGAGCGATATTTTGCAACGTATATATGGAAAATTGACCATGTAGAACATGTAATAGGACAATGGATAAGTTTGAACGTCCATATGTACAAAAGAATAGGGACTTGGGACGTTCAAAACGGCTTTATAACTTCTAACGAAAGAACTTTGAAAGCCTAAACCATTACTTGATTTGGACATTTTCAAGTGTCAGGATCATGTCATAGACAAATATAATATTGCATTGTGTTACATAACAATTATAAAGATCTTAAAACAATACGATTCAGTGACAATGGTCACTGCCATGGTGACCATGCTGTACACTGTACACCCTCAACGGCCTGGAACGTAATACTGCATCTACATGAGTAGATAGGGGTTCTGGGCATAGAAACATTCAGGGCCTACGCTCAGGTGGTGCTTTAGGACTTGCCAGGACAAATAATAGGTCCGCAGGAAGTAGTGATAGGAGGCTGTAAGTCACCAAGACTGGATTTACCCTAAGAGGAACGCACATGTTCACAAAAAACTATTAGGCGGGCCCATGGACGTCCAACAAAAGCCTGAGATGTATAAGGGTGTAAACTTAGGTAAAGTAAATGTGTATCCCAATGTATAGTGTTAAATTATTAAATAAAAAAAGAAAAACGTAAAAAAAATAAAAAAAATAAAAAAAATAAAAAAAATAAAAAAAATATTTGATTTTTTGAAATGCCCTGTGTTCTCAGGAAATGCCCCTGGTTCCTGCCTATTCCCAGGGAACCAGGGAGCAAACTTGTGAACAAAAATGCCCCTGGTTGCCGATGCTTATTTTGAGGCTTGGAGTTACCAAAAATTAATAATTGTCCCAAGTACATAGTCCCTTTGAGAATCTGGGATTAAGAGGGATTAATAGTACAACGTCGGTCAATGAGTGAAGTACTCAAAATTGATTCCTCTAAATTTACAGGAATCAGAAAATCAGTTTGGCATTATGCAGTGGTTAGTTGCAGAGATAATGGTGGAAAATGTGATAAAGGTCATCAAAAAAAAACTTTTTGACTGTAATACATGGGCCAAATTTCAACTTGCTTAAGTGTGAGACTTTAAAAGCTATTATGCCTTTTTTGCGGGAGGGAAATAGTCCCACGGAACCAAGGCAGGAGATACTTGTAGTGGCCTTGCATTGCAAGTGGGGCGTGTGTCATGAGCGGAGGGTTAGGGTTAATGTCATCAAAGCCAAACACCAAGCTGGGAACCACCTCTCATATTTTGTTCAAATTTCGCGAAGGTACATTTTACGGTGTCTGCAGAGAAGGCCAAAAGGAAAAAATTCAAAAGTCCATGTAACGGAGTTACCAGCTCATACATTTTACATCCCGGTCTAAACTTTAGCCATTTCTCAGTGCCCTTTAATGTGAAGGCCATATTTGATGGCCCTCTTCTCGTAATTAAAACAATAAAGAGTCTTCATGTTACTGTAAATTATAAACATGAGGTGGGTCTATGACTTTCTCCCATCGAACGAACGTTGAGTCTGTCAATTACCACAGAACACAGTACAGTACATGCAAACTGCTTCAACCAATTTTCCTGTTACAACACAACTTGCCATATCTATGAATGCAAATACATGTAGGTCAATAGGACGCCAGACCTTTATCTGTTATAGGATGAATTCAAAGGGAGAGGAGCCGTCCTACCTCAGTCATTCTGCTTATCTAGTAGGATTGGGTTGAGGCATACTTGCTTTGTATGTATGTCAACAATAACATTGGGTACATAATGTACAGTTCCGGTTCTCTTGATTTTCTAATTTTGAACTTCAAGAAATTGTCTAGTGGTGCAAGCTACCCTGTATAAATTATTTAAAGTTAACATCTTCATACTATTCAAATATTACTCTTTTTGACAAAAGGAGTTTAGAAGAAAAGAAATTAATTTTTGCGTTCAATTGCCATATCAATGTAGTCCTCAATTTTTTAAAACTGTACAATGTAAGCTGAAGGGTCAGAGAATGCCCATTCGAAGTTCCCTACTTGAGGGCCAATCTCCTGAATTTCTTATGTTTTCCTGTATATTTTTGGCAGTTGCGGGCCAAAAATCAATGATTGGGGGCCGGATTTAGCCCAGGGCCGCAAATTGAGAACCCTTTGGTTGATTCCAGAGAACAATCAGGATTTTGGTATGTGATCAAGCAAAAAAACACAGTCGTGCAGTGTCGATACATGTTGGCATTGTTTTTGGGCGGGGGTAGCTTGCGGGCTACACGTTCTATTCGCTGGGTGTGACTACTTTCCAAATAGCAGTGTTGCAGAAAATATTGTGAAGATTATTATATCATCTAAACTACATTGTGTGCTAGTTTTGAAATGTGTGCAATTTTACATCTATGAATGTACTCAATAAGATAGGCCAGCGAAAAAACCTAAAGTACATTTACAAAAGAGATTAGTGTTCAAAAGAGTAGAATACGGGCAATAATAGCGAAGGTTCCTGAGAACTTTTACAGTGATGGATGGGTACAGCGTACTTCAAATCGTTAAGAGTGCATTGAATGAACGGATGCTTAAACGTGGGCACCACAGGTAGCATCGTGGGCGAATCATAATAAAAAAATAAAATTCCTTAAAAAAGGAAGGGCGGGTCAAGACGGAAAATCCTGTAAATGGTATGGAAGGGATTAGTAAGATTATGGCTTTATTTGTATGCTTGAGCCATGAGTGATGAATGAACGGAGGTTTTAAGCGTTTGAACACATGGTAGCAAGTCGTGGGCGAATCAATAATACTAAATAAAAATCTTTAAAAAGGAAAGGGGCGGGTCAGAGGAAATAATCCATGTAATTGGTAGTGAAGGTTATAGGAAGATGTTATGCTTATTTTGTAATGCTGAGTCAATGGTTCAGATGATATTAAAAATATCTTTCTTGAAATAATGATTAATTTTTCTTTAGGTAAAATCAAGGGGACCTGCTGTGGATAACGAAATGACCATTTAAGAATGTTTTCATTTTGATGTTATGAAGAAAAAACGTTTTCAAAATCTTTCACAATCCAAAGGTTGGATTGATTAATTGCTTTATGTAATATAAGTGAGGCATCAAGGAAAACTAGTGGTAGGATTTTGAATGGATCAGCAACATTATAACCCTAACCCGGACGGGGTGTTTTTGCCGACCGACGGCCAAATGCCAGGGTTGGCGGTACAAAACAGGCGTTTAAACGCGGTTTAACCTGGTTTAAAAACGGTTTAAACCGCAAGGTTTATTCCGCCTAACCATTTGGCCAAAACTGGCAAAAACCGTTACAGTGCCTTTTCCGTTTTATTTTTTCACAAGTTTTATCTCTTTTTGTGTGTCTTTGTATTGAACAAATAAAATAATGCAAGGTATGTGAAGATCTTAAGTTAAAGAGGGACTTAATAGTAGTGACTACACTAAAATGATTTGTTGCAAACCCTCAACATTTTCTAGTTTTGGCCGGTTTAAACAAGTTTATGCCGGTTAAACCAGGTTTAAACCGTTTCTGGCAAAACCCCGTTTTTGCCGGCATAAGCCAACCCTGCAAACTTGCAAAGAAGGGCAATCTATTTTTATTTTTAACGGCCCAGAGCCAACGAGAGCCAAATTTTGCGTTTCATGGCCATCTCGGCCGTTTTCCCGGCACAGGGAATAATAGCGTAAGTCAATAACGGCCCGATGCAACGAAAAAACATCGTAATTTTCCCGGAAGACGGCCCAGATGCACCGAGGAACAGCGCGTCATTTCCCGGAGACGGACCAGATGCAACGAGGAACATCGCCCGCCATTTTCCGGAAAGACGTACAATGCAACGAGGAACATCGCGTGCGAATGCAATGAGAACAGGGCTAATAAAATAAAAATAAATAAATAAGGATGCGTTCTTCCACAACTGATGTGAATGAAATTCTGCTTGCATTCGTTCGCCAGTCGTGAGTGGCCCTATACGCTACTTCAGTCGTACGTGGCGCTATTACGCATCGTCATGCCCGTACGTCATGATGCGCATTTAGGCATAATTTTAAAGTAGCTTATTGAAAATGGTGGCGCTATCACCATCGAATCGAAATTGTCTATGGGCATTTGTACACAGCACCCGGCCTGATGAAAAGCATTGCGCCTTCTGCGGCAAACCGTCGAAATGCAGTGAAAAAAGCATCGCATCATTTACCGGAATGACGTCACAGGTGCAACGAGGAACCCCCCATCGCGTCATTTTCCGGGAAGACGGCCCAGATGCAACGAGGAAATCGAGCATTTTCCGTAAGAAGGCCAGATGAACAAGGAAAAATCGCGTCATTTTCCGGTTAAGACGGCCCAGATGCAGGAGGTCCAATGAGAAGCATTTGCGCGACAAACAATAGTTGTGACGCCGAGATGCAAGAGAAAACATTCCGACCGGACCACGTTTTCGTTGGCTCACATTGCATCTCGGCCGCGTAGGGATAATGGGCTTTATATTTTTTTTAGGAAACATGAATGGCTAGATTTGATTGGATCAGTCACTGTACTGAAGTTGTGCGGTTATACGGAGTTTTACGGCAATTAACTATAGAGACTTTGATTTTTTTGGTCACCCTGAAACCATGATAATACACTCAGGCTGTTGTTTTCTAACTGCATGTCAAACATAAGGTCCATAGGTCAAGGGGCGTCAACATGCATAATCGGACAGACAGATATCATGTTGTGAGGCCCATTCCAGGTAACATTCGAAATGTGCACCGCAGCATGTGGCTTTTGTTCGCTTCAAGTGGGTGGTAGACATTGATGAGATATTAAAATCCCTGAAAATTTGAGCTCATAGTTCAATTCGTTTGCCTGCTAGAGCATGGAATTTAGGGGGGTTCACAATCAAAAGGGCCGCCCAATGTGAAAGACTGTTGAGAGGGTCACAGATTGTAATGGAGCCCTCCACACCTTTGAAAATCACTACCTAGGGTAATATATTTGGTTGTAGAATTCAAATTTGGCATCAGGAAGTCATAGGTGGTACTTTTAGAGTTACTGAGGCCTAAAGTGCCCGCCTTGTTCATTCGGGGCCAAGTTGGGGGGTCATAACTCCAAAAGTAAAGAACATTTAGTGTCAATCTTTTGGTCAATCAGAGTTACATAGTAGAAATTTAAAACAAAGTAACAATAGAACACATAGAAAAGTTAAATAAGTGAGGTACAAAAATGGCCCCCTGAAATGGCCCACTTACTTTCGAACCTTTTGACCCCCCTGAAAACCAATGTTGCATCGACCCACCCTCTACTTCAGATATGTTGAAGATTATCATTAAACAACTTCCTTGAAAGATAGCTGGTTTGTCTTATTTGTTCACACCAACAATATACACAATCAAAGTTACCACACAGGTATATGTCCCAGAGGTCATTGTACATTGCCACAGTGTATATCACAATACATTCTATGGGGATATCAGCAAAAGTGTCTGTGCTGAAAACAATGAAGGCATCAAAACACCAAGCTGGTATTTCAAGATAGTTCTTTATCGAGTATCTTCAATATATTTGAAGTAGAGGGGTGATGTCGTATGTCAAATGATTTTCAGGGGGGCAAGATAGTGTCAAAATCAAAATTAGGATTGTGAAATAGGCTGTAAATCACTTATTACTTACCTAATGTTTAATATTGTAATGTAGAAAGTCCTGCAGGTGACTCTAAGTTAACAAGAAAATCAATTAAAAATATTGTTACTTACGGAGTTCGGACCCCCCCAAACTGGTCCAGATGAAAGATATTGCATTTTTACACCCAATACACTAAAGTAAAGGCGAAGAGCTACCACATTTTTGATGCCAGATTTGAATTACACCAAAATTAATTCCCACATAGGATTTTCAAAGTTGGGAGGGGTCCATTCCAAGTTTAGGGCCCATCCAAAATTGTTTTTCGCAAGTACAGCATTTTTGGTGACCCCCCGGAAGTCTGAATGCTCATGCGGGAAACGGAAAGGTGGGTATGAATCAAAATTTCAGGCTTTTCATTTATCTAATATCTTCTCCACCAAAAAGAAAAAAATCCATGGACATTCTGCTTGCGGTGCACATCTCGAGGGTTGAAATGGAATAGCCCCAAGTACTAGGCATTTCCCCGTGTGCGAACGGTTTACCTATGTGCCAAACTTTTGAAGAATGATATTTAGAGGAAATAAGGTGGAATGATATGTAAAGCATGAAGTAACAAATGTTCTAGTGTATATGAAGTGAAATAGTGTAATGGCGTGGATGACATTTAAATTGTGAAATTTAAGTCTTTGTGGGACAGAGGTAAAATTTAAGAAAATGACATGAAGTCATTGGGTGACAATGTTGCTGAAAGTGGGAGCTTTACATTTTTGAAAGGGCTTTAAAATAATTATTTAAAACAAAATGTTAGTGATCACGTTGGTACGTGTGCCGAATCCTATAACATACTTTACGTCCGTCGGCATGCAAAATATCTGGAATTGCTTCTTTTAGTTCTGCTGGTGAGTCTGCAGTGGTCAACCTTGTGGTGGATAAGTATAGCGTTGATTGTTTTCCCGAATAAAGTGTATTATGTTGTATTTTGATTGTTCGAATTTTTTCCTTTAAAAATCGTAAATGTAATAGAGGGATATGAACACCCTATTCACTCTGTGTTAAATTATTTACGTTCATGTATACCTCGGCTAAGTGTATCCAAAATCACATAAGTCAACTTGCAAAAACTCCCACAAAATGTCATCTTACTAATCCCTTCCCATACCTTTTACATGGCTATTTCCCCTTGACTAGCCCTTTCCTTTTTAAAGGAAATTTTATTATATTTAACCTATCTTTTGCAAACCAATCAGGGCCATTCCATTTTTGAAAAAGGGGTATGAGCATTGATTCGTAGTGTTTGGTTCGTCTATGTAGCCTTACAGTCAACACCCAATAAAACAGAATGTAAATTTTTGTCCTACAGGCTACAGCTAAATCTAGCTTTTGCCATATTTAATTGCCAAAGAATCTAATCTATGCACAACACAATGTCACTGACATGTCTCACGATTATTTCCCCCTTGTATTAGTGTGCAACACATAGTACAGTCCACACTGCTTTATGAGTTGAAAAACATCTCTGTCACACAGAACATGTACATTTGATTATAAGACTCATGAAACAAACATGCATCTGAAATGTCATTTTCCCATTTATCAACAAATCATGGAGTAATTTTGACCATTTTCATATGGGAAGACAATGGGATCGACTACAAAACACAATTCAGAACAGGCAGCATACACTCAAGAACCTTGCACAGTACACATGCATATTGTCAGAGAACAGAACAATTTCCTAAAACCAAACTCGAACATGTATATCAATGCACAAATTGGGCTATAGGGCCTGGACTATCTGCAGATGTATGTGGAGAATAAGCAATTGCAGATAGCGTTTCTCGATCAAACGTGGGGCGAAGCCTTCGGCGAAGCGACGCGAGGAATTGTGTGTTGCAAAATTCACACTCCTTACAATGCATAATGTGTCATCAAAGTATTATGTGGTCATCATATGGAGGGAGTCGTGTGCCAACATTAACTGTCAACCGAACCCTTTCTTTAACCCACAATACGAATGGCCCGAGAAGTAACATAGTAAAAATGGGCCCTTACAGCCAACGACACAGATCGAGTCTGTTAGTGGGATCCAGAGGTTATAGGAGGAGAGTCAATGGCACAAACCTGGATTATCAATGTTCATTCTTGAGCAATTACCAATGAATGGGCAATATTGATTCACGCCAGCTGATTTTCCCAGGCTACTAGCGAAAAACAAAAAACTGTCCCACAATGCAACACACCCCACCGCCCAAGGTTTAATAAACAAACACGGGCGGCATACAAGGACAAGATTATTACGCGGCCAGGGCGGATCAGCAAATTTTCCGATTCTGATGAGGATTTTCAAGCTTTAGACATAGTTTCTGTAAGTTTTAAAAATAGCAGATAAGATCATGGGATCATGTACATGTAATAATGTTGTGAGAGCAGTGTGGTCCAGTGGATAGTGCAGGGACTCATGATCATTGAACCGTTAAAATCTGAGTTCTGTAGCCCCACTGAGGCCACGCTGTGGTCCTTGGGCAAGATACTTAGTTTCAATTGCTTCGTTGACCAAAGCGATAATTGGGTAGCTGTTATGGGGGATAATACAATCTAAGTGCTGATAGAGATGTGCGCCTAGCCAGTAGCCACCTAGATGAAGCCAAAATGATTGATTTGTGACTATTTCCTGATGGCAGTGGAATATAAGGGCAATCGCGCCCTTGAGCACCGCAGGGTGGCTTATGTGCGCATTATAAATCGACATTATTATTATTATAATGTGCATGTCCAGATGCCGAATAGGAAAAATACGGCAGAAAAGCAAAGAAACATTGTGCTTCTGGTCATTTTTCTTGCCTTAAAAAAATACTGGCCGGCTTGGCTCAGCACTAAACTTAGTTCATTGCACTTCTGAACTTTTTACATTGTTTTAAAGTGTAAAAAAAAACAACGGTCTGGCCCGCAAATATAAATATGACACTATGAAAAAATTGTCCTCTTTTGTCACTTGCAGTAGAAATAGCATGAAGATTTGTATTCATATTAATGGAAGAGTCACAGAACCAATTGGGTTGGAGACGAAAAAACGAACAGTTGTATAATTAAAAATGCCCGCAGAAGTGTGATTGCTTCCGTGGACAGATCTGCAGGCATAACATGTTCTCTTCTATATCTATTATTACGGTACTTTACTTTTAAGTGTGCCATGCATACTTAAGTTGTTTTGTCTCCGATACCCTGTATGGGGTTCCAACTGAGAAATAAAACAAAAACAAACAAACAAACAAGACTTCCAGCGTAGGTCACACAAGGTCATTCTTCATATGCTTTTTGTGTGAGCGATGATCACTGGCCATTGCAAGAGTAGCATATAAGCATAGACATAAAGGCTTCTTTCAAGAGCATCTCAAGTGGACAGCTCATTCAATGGGACAATGCGTAAGCCGCTCTTAGACTACGCGTTACTTGAAAGATTGATTTCTGGGGCACCCTCCTCCTCATATTACCTCTATGGTGGGCGATAACCCACCAACACAGAGGGAGGTGTATTGAAAATCACTGCAGTACATCTCTTCTTTAGCTGATTTGTGGGACACCCATATGTCACTTGTTATATGCAATTCTTCCTAAATGCAATAAAATAGTTCCAACTAGTTAGAATCACATGATACCACATAATCCAAATCAGGCCGCAAAATAATTCCAAATGCATCTTGTAGAACATTTGACCCAATGCATCAATATGGTGAAAATCAAGGAAATTTAACACACAGCACACAGTTCAGAAGTGCTGTGTGACATGAGAACGAGAACCAAAGAAGATGTCAAGGAAGTATTTTCTCACCCCCATCAATATTGGGATAGCTGTTGAATGGGAGGTCAATTATGTTGTTATGTATATAGCATGCAAGAGTGCAACACACATTACACTTATGAAGAAGCCTATGCCATGATGGCATGACATAGTTAAGCTGTGTTTGTAAACAGAAAAAAACTAATGAAACACAATCGCAGTTAGTGTCCTTATGAGTCTACATTCTATGGGAGTAGCCTTCAACCATGGACGCGGGGTATTGAAAAACTACAACAACATCTCCCAATATGCTTGCATGGTAACCAGATACCTATTCCATTGGTGAGCTCTGGGGAATGCATTTTCCTACGTGATTTTAGGGTACAAGACCCTTCTCTAAAATAAATTGGTATTAAAACGTGGGGTTTTGACAGGGTTTCGGAAACTTCCGGAAAGAAGGAAACCTATTTCTCCGGAAGAAGAATGGAAGAAACTAGAAAAAAAGGGTTTCTTCCAGTTTCTTCGGAAGAAACTGGAAGAAATTAAAGAAATGTTATTATTGACAAAAACTAAATTACACCGTATCATCTGGACTTTGCACTTAAATATCAAGCTATTTGAGAATTTTACAGTCTGCTTTTTTTTTAATTAATTTAAAAGTTTTATAGCTATGTTAGTAACCTTGCCCACATGTACATGTAATAGGTAAATATGTTCACAATTTTGTTTTGATATCAAAGTAAATACAATAATTGGTAACCCATGTGCGCATTATTTTTAACTATCCCCCCCAATGTATAATTGTAGATGCATAACGTGAAAAAGTTTTGTGTATGGCCAATATGTTAATTTTAAAAAACACAAATCAAAAGTAGCAACCACTATTGTTCTTTTTTACCAGTTGTGTAGATACATATTAACTTTGCATTGCTTAGTGGGAAGAACATGGGTAGGGAGACTATAATAACATTGCATAAAGAAATTGAATATGTCAAAGCCCTTTAACAAGGAGCTCTGGGGCAACATCTTGAATTGGCGTGGCCTTGCTGTGTGTGAAAATTGATCAGTTTTCCAGAATTGTTGTTATTAATTTAGGCCTTGTGAATTCAAAAATGCAATTGCAGGGGGTTAGGTATGGGTCGCCCTGGATGGTTATTTTAAATGATTTCACTATATTCATTCACTGTATTAATATAAAACCAAAAGTGGGAAGTCATTGCTTTAAAATGAAAAGTTTTTGAAGCTTTTTCTAGTTTCTTCCGCTTTCAGTAGACGAAACTGGAAGAACCCTGTTTCTTCCACGTGGAAAAAAAATGCAAGACAAAAAAACTTTTTTCCACCTGTGGAAGACACTGGCGAACCTCTGGTTACTTTTTGATGCAGTTTTTACCTTATCCAATGCCACCTTTGATCTCAGAAATGAAAAAAAATATTACAATGTAAATAATATTTTTCACATTTCTGGATTTTTTTTCTCTCACAAAATATGGAGACTCCCCAGAAAAGTTACATCTCTGCTATATAGATGCTATGTTAGTGTTGAATAAGAACAAAGCAACACCCTGACCCCAATCAATACTAGGATAATAGAATGAAGGTATTAAGGTCAATCCTCATTAATCTCCTGCCAGAATATAAAAGGTTGGCATTCCATCTTTGCACCGACAATTGGATTATGCAGTATTAATTAATAGAATGCATGAAGGTATTAAGTCAATCCTCATCCCTTGATTAAATTAACCTGCAGAAGATAAGGTCTGGCATCCTATATGCACCTACAATTGGATATATGCCAGTGTAATAATAGAATGAATGATGGTATTATCAATCCTATTACTCTGATTACATCACCTGAAGAATATAAAGGTCTGGCGTGCCTCATTGCACCTGCAATTGGATATGCCAGGATAATAATAGACTGATTGAACTGGTATTAAGTCACTCCTCATCTCTGATTTAACATCACCTGCAGAATATAAGGGTCTGGCATGCCTCATTACACCTACAATTGGATATATGCTAGTAGTAATAATAGAGGATGATTGAAGACGGGTATTAAGTCAATCCTCATCCTAGAGGATACATCTCCTGCAGAATTATAAAGGTATCTGGCATGCTCTCATTGCCTACAATTGGATATGCAGTATAATAATAGGAATGAATGAAGGTTATTAAGTCAATCCTATCCCTAGAGGATTTGACATTCCTGCAGAATATAAAGGTCTGCATGACTCATTGCACCGCAATTGCGATTATGCCAGTTAACAATAGGAATGAATATAAAGGTATTAAGGTCAATCCTCATCTCTGATTACATCACCTGGATCATGAATATAAAGTCATGGCATGCTCAATATGCACCTGAAAGGGATATATGCGAGTAGATAATAATAGAAGAATAATGAAGTGTATTACGTCAATCCCTAATCTCTGATTACATTCACCTGCCGGGAATCTAAAGGTCTGGCAGCCTCATTGCACCTACAATGGAATATGCTTAGGATAATAATAGAAAGCATGAAGTATAATGTCATCCCTTCATCCTAGAGGATTACATCTCTGGCAGAATATAAAGGTATGGCATTGCCTATTGCACCTCACAATGGATATGCTAGTATTAATAAAGAATGAATGAAGGTATTAAGTCAATCCTCATCCCCTATACTATGTCTCTTTGCTCGAAGTGTGAAGTAGCGATGCGGGCGAATACATTGAACCGACTTGAACGCCGCGTAGGTAAAGCACAAGCGCACTGCAATCTGAAGGCGGCAAGGGGTGTACGCGTGCGCGTCCCCACTTCATACTTCAGACAAGGACAAAGTATAGAGGATTACATCTCCTGCAGAAAGACAGTGGCAGCTCAATGCACTACAATTGGTATGGTTGCATCAAGGATGTCAAAGTTGTTTGAACAGGTAAAGTCTTGAACACAGTTCAGTACTGTCCTGTTGAGTCTGTGTATCGACACAGACTGTCCTCCCATGAGCGGGTGTAGTGTGCTAAGCATAAATCCACATTTGTCTTAATTAACATGTTGTCATAAAGAATTGGAGTTCTGCTATATCCCATGTAGTTACTTTTCGATTTAACATACTCAACATTTTGAATTACAAATTCCCCCCCAAATGTATATTTCCCTCTTCTTGAATCAAACACATCTTGAGGACCGTATAGAAGGCGATGACCTATGTGAAAAATCTCCAAAGACAAATGTAAAATTTTGCCAAAAATTGCAAAATCCATCACTTCTACCACACTCCAATGAACACCATTTACAAGAAACTGACAAGGAGTGAGGCCATGCATACATGTACGTCACATGGGTCAAAACGTGTTCGTTGTTTGTCAACACCGATTAATTTCTCATGCCTGCCATAGACGATTCCGAACTGAGTAGCGGCCCGCCCAGTTGCAATACGATGAGCTCCTAATTGATGCCAGCATGTACGTACTGATAGGGATGGACTAGATAAATGACACGCGCAATGTATGAGGCTCTCAAGATTACTGATATGATTCACAGTATGCTCTGATCTCTTGAAGGTAGCCCAATTTATTTAGGTCGACTGGAAAGCCTAGGTTCATGTCAATCAACTCCGGATCAGGCTTTTTAATTAGCAATTTAGAATACACTGCACAGGTGCATGTAACTTCAAAAATTTACATGCACATGTAAATTACCTGCAACAGCTAATGTAAACATGGATTGGTGCTACTGCTAAAACCCTTTATTCATATCAGACTTTGGTAAGTTTAGGGACTATTGAAAGGTTGGCTCAAATTTTATCTTCAGCATCCATTGACTTTCTATGAAATAAGCTAATATTGCATAGAATGAATTCACAAAAGTTTAAACTAACATGCAATGTGCATGCAGGATACAAAAGTTACATGTAGAGAGAAAGCTGGTGTATTGAAAGCCACTGTATACATCTCCCCATTAGCATGTGGACACCAGTCACCAGATGTTAAGTGTTTACATGCCTCATCCCTTTCCTAAATACAATTAATATGAGCCCGACTTACACATAGACATGATACCGCATAATCTAAATGCATCTTTAGAACTTTTTTCCATGCTCAATATCATGAAAATCAATAGAAATTGTGATTGTACACAGTTTTCCAGAAGTTCCCCTGTTTGTAGTATTGACATGAGAAACAAGGGAAGATGTCAGAATATTTTTCTCACCACAATCAATATTGCCATTATTGGGATAACTAGTAATGGGACCTCAATCATGTTGTTCATGTTTTGGCATCCAAGAGTGCACACACAAATTGCACTTATTGCATATTCAAAAGCAATAGCATAACATAGCTAAAGTGTGTTTGTAAACAGAAAATCTTGGTGAAACCACAAAATCCGTGTGTTACTTGTGAGTCTGGGACAAACAGACGGAATATTCGATGGGAGTAACCTGAACCTGATCAAGGAACATCCGTCAACTGCGCCAGTGGACGGAGACTGAGAGAGTGTAAATTCGGACGGGCCTGAGGCCTGCTAGCAGCTAGCACGAACCTGATTCATGTATTTCACATAGCTTCACTGATCAGATCTCAGGTCCTGCAACGGAAGTATCAGTTTGACTTAGATCGAAGAGAACATTTCAAGTTACCTCTAATCAGGCTATTAATTACAGTCTCTGGTTCCACTTTGCTAAGGAGTATCTTTCAAACGTTTAAATCAATGCTCATAATTGTTGAAGTAAAAAAAAAACAACTCTTAGAAATATCTGTCAAAGGTGATATTTTTCCATTCATTCGGGTACTCCAAAATTCTATTTGGAGCCATAAGGCCAAAGCATGAACTCTATGGTGGTTTTTGAAACCACTGTAAAGTTGATGCTGTTTGGGTCAACACAGGGGTCAACCGGGGTTCAAGGTATAAGGTATAGCCTTCCAGTCGTAGGGAGCGATTCTGCGTGCCTGTGCGTATGGGTAGACACTTGATCTTGGGTCCATTCCGGTTTTGCGCAAGACAATCGCTCACTGCGAATGGAAGTATATTATGGGCATTCTTTTTCGCACACCGTGTGACCCTTAAACTTTGCTCTCGTTAGGGAAAGTGCTAAATTTTCAACATCAACAATTGGATTAGTTGAGGCAACTGACGATTCAAAAGACATTTTGTATTGTTGTTTGATTATGTTGCTGATGTAAGGATACATTCTGTTGGGGGAATTACTAAACATCAACAACATGCTTGATTTAGCGTCAGAAGTGTTTTCAGAAAGTTTTAAGCAGCGTCTTTGTAAGTTGACTTCACATGATTGCACCATTGAGCCTTATGTATGAACTCAACCTCATAGCATGGGATTGAACTTGACTCCACATAACTCAATATTAAAGGTATAGGTGACAAGTACAATTATTGCAACTAGAGGGCCTGAAGGACAGGGTATGACCAATTAACCTCAGGTGCAAGCACCCTATGCCACAACATCGCAAAAAAAAGCGCAATGCCTTGATGAAAGGCCACATGTGTTTCATGCTACAACAGTTTCCACTGTATTTCTTGTAATTTGTATGAATTTCTTATTTTACTCTAGGAAGTTAAATTTTTCACTGACAAGACTTATGTGGAAAAATGTACTTATAAAACCTTGGATCAAAATAACTTTGGCCACTTTTTTTTTTTATGGGGATACGTTGAGCAAATTTTGCAAAAATCCAAGTTCAAAAAATTTTCTCAAAGGCGTTTTTGCAAACTGAAGGCTAAAGTTTTGGGTCATACTACACTGCAACCATGTGTTGCAGTAAGTTGCAGGGCTCAGAATACGGTCTGGTCAAGTATTACCTGCATTGCGGTACTGCAACGAGTTAAATTTATTTTAACTGCCAGCTGCAGCAGGTTACGCTGAGTTGTTGCCGAAGTGATCGTTATATCGCCACTGCACTGCGCAGTGCAGCAAGTATGAATGAACCTTAGCAGGGCTAGCCTTTCAGCGAGAATGATCTGCAAAGATTCTCGTAAACTGATTGCAGTGAATCAATGTGATTTCTCGTTAAACTTTAGAACTTACGCTAGTAGTGAATTTGTTGATTCCCGCAAAATTGTTTTGGGGAATCAAGATGATTCTCGCACACAGCGACGAAATTCTACCCTGCATTAAGCCCCCTTGGGTAATTTGAGGCCTGTACTACTTGTAATGATACTGTCTGAATTACAGACTCTGGACATTAAAAACAAAGTATGGTACCTTAGCTGGAGAAATTTCTATCCTACAATGGTAACACCCAATTCAGCAGGTCCCTCCTGACTTGGATTGTTCTTGAAATGCCTTGCAAGGCCTCCTTTACCAATGTACGCTTTGTCACATTTGTCCAAAACTTGAACTGCGTGGTCTTCATCCATTAAGTTGGAAAGTCCAAATGGAGACTGGGTCAAGGAGTTTTCACCATCATAATCAGCAAAATATTCTTATTCATCTCTCCTCTCCCATTCCTGGATGTGAAGAGTCTTGTAGTATCTGACTACGGTGAATGGGTGGTCTTGAAACTCGCCCTGATCTAGTCTCTCTTGACCTCCTGACAACCCACCGGTGGTGGTGGCTCTTTCACTTTTGGTGGTCTTCCTGGTTTTCTTTTTGGGGGATTTGTAACTGGATGTTTGTGACTTTATACTTGCGGGCCAGGTTGTGAACTGGTGTAGAAATTCTCTTTGGGTTTAATGCTGGCATAGAGGTTCTTGAACAGAAGGTTTTCTCACAGATGCTTGTGCTGTCCCTGTTGTTACTGTGAATTTTGTTTACACTTTTTCAAACTGGAGAATTCTTGGAACCCGACATTGTAATTGGTGACCCAGGATTTCGACGCAAAGTGATGGACTCACTAATGTCAGAATGCTGTTAGGAGTGATGACTGACTGAATGGAGCCTGGGGGTTTTTTATGTTATGGTTGAGGAAGAGAGGACGAAGATTGTGCTGGGTTATTAATGATGCTGTTAAACCCAAAGTGGTTGTGTTTTTTTTTTGGTTTTTGCAACTGTAGCACCGAAGAGGAGACAATTGTTGGTGACATTATAAAATTATTACCAATATCTATAGAAGGACACCCTGTGTAATAGAGGTGCTGGAAAATTCCATTTGGCTGGTACTGTCCTTGTTGCATGTGCCACTGGTAGTGCCATAGTGTGTGTTCATTTTCATACCAACAACAGATGGACGTGAACTGGCATTGTTGATGCTTCAGTTGATCGATCATGGTGGCAAATTGAACCCAGAAGTGAACTAGCTGAAATGCCCTGTGCTCCACCAGTAATACTGACAACTCCTGGACTAGACGATCTACCATAGAAACTGTAATGGTCCTGAATTGGCATCAGCAAGGGCATTGTGACTGGTGTTGGGGGTTGAGACGGCGCAAACTGGCAGGTTCAGCAGCCTGTGTTGATTGGGAACGTACAGTTGCTGCAGTGCACCACCGACTAAAGTTTCAACTGCACTCACTTCAGTGGAGGGAATTCGACGGCAAAATAATCTCTTCACCCATCTGCAGATGTTATCACCATGTAATTACTAATGGGAATTCGTGAACAACCTGCTGTTCAACCACTTCAACTTGCTCAAATTGCACTGTCTCAACCTCTTCAACATCTTCGGTGGCAACAACATTTGAGTCCACTACGGTCATCAAATTTGACGCTTCCGTCACGTTTGATAATGCCATTGAGACTATGTCCATTGCATTATTCTCATTAGTTTGCGAGATCTCCGAAACCGGCAAAGTTTCCATTATTTCAGTTGTTTCGACAACAGTATTTGTTTCTGAATTTGGCGGTACCGCCGCCGTATTTTCCCCATTCTCCGCCATGACAGCATTGGTAACATGTACGCGTATATCGGATACTCTCTACAGATTCTTTGTACGATTCCAATGTAAATGTACATAGCTCCTTACGATGTATGCATTTTAATTATTTTGCAGTTTCTATTAATAAAACATAATTTCTCTACATAGAATATTTGTATAAATAAATAGCCTTTTCACATGCTGATCTGTCAGTTAGAAATATTCATTATTTTCATACAGCAAATAATTACCCCAAAATTCAGATTTGCAAACATATTAGGAAGTATAATGACTTCATTCACAGCATTTCGTAGACAGCGTTTTTATTCTTTGTGACCCCAATGAAGCCCTGGAGGTGGGATTTTTTGTTATTAAATGATTTTAAGAATATTTGGCGCATTTTACTTTATGGTATAGGCACCATTATCTTGGTCTTAGTGTTATATATTTATGTGTTATTCTTTGGTTACAGATTTTGTGAATAATACTATTTAGATCAATATGGTGGTGAAAGTATGGCATGTTGCCTATATAATGATGCAGGGCACACCATGCTTTCAGCGCCCTTCGATAGCTCAGTTGGTAGAGCGGTGGACTGTAGTGGTAAAAGCATTGTCATCCATAGGTCACTGGTTCGAATCCGGTTCGAAGGAGTGTCTTTTTTTTTTTTTTCCTCCCTTGCCCATCAATTTTATAATAACTGTTTCTTTCGAAAATGACCATTACAGATATTGTAACAAATTTCTTTTTTTTTTTTCATTTTGCCCAATACAACAGCAATGTTTTATAACATTTTATAATGTAGATTTGAAGACCGACTCGTTTCTTTTTCATGCTGCTTTGTATTGTATTGTATTGTATTTCTTCATATGGTTCTGTGTAATAACATGTGAGTGCCATTCAAGAGGATAAATGGGTAAGAGTGCAATGTACAGTCGCGTAAATTTCTTTTTGACATTGGGGGGGGGGGATGGGGTTGATGAAAATTTATGAATGAAATGGGGTTCAAGTTGCTGAAAAGATCCATTACTAGCACATGTGCGCGCAAAGCTCGGTAAAATTTTTGCCATTTAGAAGCTAAAATCATTAAATATAATTGTAATTTAAAAAATGCGCGCGAAGCGCGCAGAAATTTACCATTTTAAAACTATTATGGTAAAATATGAGGTTATTTTGGGTCCAAAAAAAATATGAGGTTATTTTGGGTTTGTTGGGTACCCATGCTCGTTCCAGGGGTTCTGAAGGTGACCCCTAACGGGACCAATTTTCAGTGAAAATATACCCCTAACGGGACCAGTTTTTGGCGAGTATTTAGTGAAAATATTCCCCTGACGGGACCAATTTGCGGTGAAATTATACCCCTTGCGGGACCTGTTCTAAATATGTGAATAAAAGATATACCTTTAAAATATATAAGAAAAATGACACTTGTGCTACTGCAAGAAAAATTACACACTCTGGCTGATGTTTAGGTTAATTTTTCCTATTTTTATCATTGAACCAGTCACGATCACAACTGATTTGATACCCCTAGCGGGACTAGAACTTGATTATTGTGAATTTGATACCCCTAGCGGTAGTCCCGCATTTGCAGCTAGTCCCTCTTTTTTTGGAACGAGCATGGGTACCCGACCAAAATCCAAGCACCGCCGGGCGCCATGGCACCATTGGGGGGGATCGATTTGACCATCCCCCCTCATCAAATATTGGGGGGGGAGGATATATCCCCCATCCCCCCGGGATTTACGCCTATGGAATGTAAAAGTTTTGGTATTCATTCAATAAGTAGTCTTACGTGCTGGGATACGTCCTGATCCTTTGTAAGCTTTTGTATTTTTGCATTGTTTATATGTTTTGTATTTTTGTTCGCTAGCACTATTTTCCTGCACTGCAAAAACTGGGATGCTGTGATCCTAGCATATTTATTTTTGTTTATGGTTCACTTAAAGGCACTATCAGTGATTTGCTAAATCAGAAAATCGAAAAAATCATCAAAATGAGATTTATGCTTGTCTGTAAACGAGAATGGGTATTCTAGCACACCCTGAAATCAAGGACAAAATCAGATATAGTCATTAGGCCTACTGTCCGTACGGACACTTACTAAAGTTGTACAACACGTAGGCCTAACTGAATGGCAATTTATATCTTGCAACACAGCCGATTTCTTCCTTTTCTAACAATGTTTCATCAATCAGTTGCAAAAATAACTTATGATAATTCTAGGGACGTATGCATCACTTAAAGCTATTTCTGCAATTTTTAAAATATTTAAACTCTTTCGGGTGAATCTTTAATCTCAAGAAAAGCTTGAATGAGTCATTGTTCTGATTTTTTTAAAAAGGAAAGGGTAGATGCAACCAATTTTGCGGAATCTTATGCATTTCTGTTTGAAAAAAATCCAACAAGTTGATAAGAAGTACACTTATGGACGTTATAACACTTCCAAGGAACTCAAAACAAAACCAAAAAACAACAACCAAAAGGCAGATCAAATTGCAAGCCTAAAGCAGTTTTGAGTTATGGAGCAAATTATTTTGCACTTTTGACATTAAATAACACCGAGAGACTCCCATAATATTGGCTCGTGTACAGTGAAATCATAATAAATTAGATACTCATTTCTTACTTTGAAGAAGAGAGGGAAATAGAAGAAGAGAAAGGATATAAAGGAGAAGAGAAGAAAAATGGAAGAGAAAGGAGAAGGGAGAAGATGGAAGAGGAGGAAAAGGGAAATGTAGCTTCAAACGAATTTATTGTGAAATTTTTGCTCTGAACACTACTTATTTACCTTAAGGTAGCAAAACCAGGAGCTAGAGCTTCCGGGGGCTCCGTCCCCTGGCCCCGGCGGGGCTTTCTGGACGCCCACCAGGGGTCCTAGGGCGGGCCCCTATATAGACCCCACCCGTGTACGCCTTCGCAATAAGATGCTCGCACATTAATCATCTCCCCAAATACAGAATTCGGGAAAACCTCTTGAGTCTTTCCCCCGCACCCCTCCCCCCCTCCCCGAGGGTCAGGTCTGGTTACGCCCTGATTTTGTCTTTTTAGCCTACTCTTTAAAACATTTAGATTTTGGTATCAGAATTCAGAAGAAAGTTTTTCTCAATACCCCAGTAAAATTTAAGACCCATGAATTATTATTTCTTTTGATGTTATGAACAAAAACGTCTACATGTGGTCTACCATTAATTAATTAACACATGCACTATGGGCCATTTTTGCTTCTACCATACATCCAAACGGCTGGACCGATTTCACTCAAAATGCGTAATCTGATGTTTTTGGCGATGTGCTTCTATGTGCCACTATATACGTGAGGTTCTATACGCGTGAGGGACCGAGAAAACATGAAAAATTCCCGGGTTACCCACCTTTTAAGCTAAAACATAGGCAAATTTATATTGCTTGTTTCAAAATTTTAAAAAAATGGCTGAATTTAGTATTCGAGCAATTACTAAATTAGAAATTTTTGCATTTTGCAGAAAAGATGAGGATATGTTTGAAGATCAGTGTAAAAATCAGTGCTTTCAATATTTATAGGGGCATCTGATATGTGAAATCTTTTAGAGCACCATTAACTCAAGAATCACTTGACCTACTAAAATTTGCAAAAGTTTTTGAGCTTTTTCAAATGAGTTCCTGAGAAAAATTATGATCAAAATCAAGTCCATATATTGTTTCATATCCATATTATATCCTGCAGTGTTGTAACCAAGAAACATAGATGCTCAGCACTTTCAGGAGATTCAAGTCATATATGAAATTAATCCTATTTAAAAACAGTTTCATACAATAGGTAGGAATCTGCAAGTCACATCACAGAAAGTTTTCATGATTTACTTCTTAAAGTCAGATGGTCCATTTTTTATCATTGTTTTGTACTTCAAATGGAGGGATGTCACTAATTTTGAGCTAAATTAGTTACGAGGTATGGATATGAGCAGGCATATGAATCACAATGGTTGACCACATTTTGGGACCTATTTGTTGGTATCATTGCCTAAAAAACATTTCTCAGGCCTTTAATATTTTACGAGGTTATGGAAGCTTGCGCTTCTAATACCAAAATCTCAGAGGGACAGTGGGAATATAAAGCTGTCCTCAATTGGGCACCAGCCTTTCTAATGCCAAATTATTTTAGCTGGGATGAGATGTTCAAAAATAGCATATGGAAGGGATAAAACTACAATTTAAAAAAAAAAGTACACGGGAACATTTGTCCAAAATTTAAAATATGATTTATCATTGAGGATTTTGATCAAAGTGTCAAATTTCTGAAACAATAGGAAGGTGGAAAGTATTTTTGTGAAAATTTCATTACAATCTTGCAACCAGGTTTTTCTAAATCAAATTGATGAGGATTCCAAAAATCATGGGTGTCATTTTTTAAAATGTGTTTTGGCTGTATTTAGGGGGGCAGATTTACACCACTGTTTATACAGGGGACAAAATATATAAAAGGGGGCAAAATGGTTTTAAAGTATACCATCATGTTCCAGTACCTTCTAAGGATTACCAGAAAGGTATAGTTGCCCTACCTGAGTGTTATAGTACAAGACGTTTACAAGTAAAAGGTAAAAACCGGTTCAAGGGTCACATGGGGGGTAAAAATTTCAGATTCACGGTGTGTTTGTAAAAAAGGCTGCCCAAATTGTTTCGTCTTACCGTACAGAAGCCGAAAATATAAAGTCGCGTGTCAGTGACGATTTTGATAATATTAAGAGGGCCAAATATGGCCATGGTCCACCGGTTCTCTGGGAGACCACCAGTAAGTATCTCTACAAAGTCTACTTTGAAAAAGGTGAATTTGAAACACAGAATCTAGATACATTTTTCTACTTAGTATGACCCAAGGCAACGATTTTAAAACCAGTTTACAAAATCGGCCCATTCTATAATAATGACCTGAACTTTCTTGAGGCCTATTGTACTAAAACCAATAGGTTCGGAAATATGGCAAATGTACCTTTTAGAAATCATTATGAAGCAGTGAACAGACTGGTATAAATTTTAAAACAATTTGAACACTTTTATTTGTTTACCCCTGTACAAATTTTTTCCCCTTATAAAACCCCAAGAAACGTTTTAAAAATGTACCACCCATGATTTTCAGATTCTCCATGAAATTCTTATTGGGACAAAAAACAATGGTGTCAAAATTGTATATGAAAAAAAACAACCAAACATCCTTTACATTTCCCCATGTACTACAAATTGAGGAACACACATCACACAATCTTCCAACAAAAGATTTTCCCTTACTTTATTTCCAAAAATACACTTTTAATAAGTTCCTACATAAAAAAAAATCTTTATTCTTTGGTAAATCTCAAAGTAATGGTGTTGATAAACAACATTTGAAATGTTCAACAATAGTATAGTATGAAATGTCTAATATATAAATGAACACATGAGGATGCTTGTTTTCCTGTGGAAAGTTCTCTCTCTTACTTTGAGGTAAAAAATGCAAAGTGTTTCAAAAACAAACAACTGACATGACTAGATGTTCATATTAAACTAAAGAGACATGAGGAGATTTCCAGGAAGAAGCGCCCCCAATTTTCTCGTAAATCCCGGTTTTGTTTACATATTTGGGAATGCTACCAAGTATTAGATCACACCTTGAAGTGTATAAGCCGATACGCACGTCTTATGTAATAAGATCATTAGTAGTTTCTGTCGTGCACGACAGAAAGTCAAAGACTGGTTTTCTATGGGAAACGATTACGATAGCAGCAAGTTCAAAACACGGGTGCCGTTTCTTGTACAAACCTTCGAAAACGTTCTCGGTAGGTGGGATACAACCGATCCAGTGAAATTTGACGGAAATTCGTATCCAAAAATCTCCTCCTGTCACTTAAAGGGCATTCCCCGTGATCCACAAACCTGACCCGACTCACCTTTTAAAGGTGCAACGAGAAATTTTAAGTATCCATATTTCTTTATGTAGTGTTTCACGTAGATTAGATAAGACACCAATAGATCTTGTAATATACCGTTTAGATGGTTATGCAGAAATACCTGTAAGGACAACCCAACACGCCGAGGATTTTGTATGTGACACTGGCCACCGCTTTCCGATTATTTCATACACTACGTAATGCTTATTCATTTCTCATGTATTGTAGAATTTCGCCCATGTTTTTGCCGCGTCAGTATACCCGCGTCCCTATGATTAATAACATTAGAAATGCTAGCTAGTTGTACCAAAGAACAGTTCTCAGATATCCTTTTCAGATGAGAATATTTCTGATAGAAGGTTTACACCATTGCCACTCATATTTTGCACATTTTTAGGGAAACATGGTATTTGACATCTCTAGTTCCACCTTTAAAAAATGAGATGTATATATGTCATCTGAACCGTTGACAAATAGGAACTAAGTACCCGGGCTTATTAAAGTACAGTATGTGTGTCTAATCTTATGTACACGACATGCAATGGCATTTGGAAATAACTATTTCGGAGGACAAAGTAAAACCATGAACAAAACTAAAGGTGCTAAGATCACAAAATCCACCTTAAATGAGGAGAGATGTAAATACAAAAAACTATGAAAATGGAATAATTGCAACCATTCCATGGCAAGGACAGTTGGAATATCAATAGGGCGTCTGCGCTGACCGTCAAAGGGAGTTATAAGACGGCCATTTTGTGGTGATGATTGCTTCCCTAGGCTGCCGGTAAAACGGCAGAAAATGAGCCGACGAATTTGTACTGAAGTGATAGCAAGAGACTGGAATGATAGCCGCTAGTTAGAAATAACATGCACATTTTAGAATGGCCAATCGTTTCACTTGCATGCTAGAAAAAATCCAAAGAAATGGTAGTAAGTGTGCCAAACGCAAAGGCCTCCGTAAATATAAAAACACGTTTGTGTAGCCCTCTTATACCAAGGCCTTTGGAATGTTCCCGGTTATTTCTTAGAATGGGCACGAACACGCTTATTTTCGCTGATACCAACAATACAAACGACCAAGCAGGCGGACGCTATTTTCGCATTACCGGGTCAAGTTCTATACTAAATATATATTACATCTGGTACTACGGACTGTGCTAAATACGTCACCAATCGTCATAGCAACTACACAGAGTGGAGTATAAAAGGCTAGATGTCGGACATCCATCTTGAAGCGGCGAGCTCACTGGTGGACCCTTGGATGTTTACCGCCCAATCCAATACTACAAAAACTTACGGCACGGAAAAAATTGACACTTTCTCGTTGATTCGCCCAGGGTGCCCCTCGAATATAAAATGATCTTTAGAGCCAGGAATCACATGGCAGGGGTTTATGCAGAAGGTAGTCGTTTTCGCATAGATCGGGCACGGAGGTTTTTGCAGATTTTCAAAATGCTTCTAAAATAGCAGGGGGCGCGAAAGCACGTTCGAGTTGCTATGACGATTGTGACGTATTTAACACAGTTGTAGTACACAGTTGTAATCTTGTATTTAGTATGGAATTTCGACCTCGGCAAGTGCGAAAACAGCGTCCGCCTTCTCGTTCGTATTTTGGTAATCAGCGAAACTAAGCGTGTTCGTGCCCATCTAAAGAAATAACGGGAAAGTCCAGAGGCCTTGAGGCAACTACGAACATGCTATGCCCACATGTATTAGAAGCCATTTTGAAAATCTGCAAAAAAAACTCGGAATTTTTTCCGTGCCGGAAGTTTTAGTTGTATTGGGCTTGGGCGGTAGGTAACATCCAAGCGTCCACAGTGAGCTCGCCGATTTCAAGAGGATGTCGCCCTCAGCCTTTTAGTACTCCAACTCTATTCTTATACCAGTAGAACGCAACGACCGCATATAGCCGTTTTAAAAAGGTCAATTTTTAAGGGTTTCGACTTTGGTGAGCGGCATGAGCACTCGTGGGGACGAGGAACGATATTTTTTCGCGCGGTTTCATTACAATTTTAATTGATTATTGTGAAACACCGGAGAGGGGCCAAATTATTCCCCACAGCCTATTGAATGAGTCTAGATAGGTATATTTTGTTGATACAGTATACAATTGCAATCGGCTTTCTCCACGTCGTATAAGGCCAAATTAGCCATAATATGCTGTCAACTTCCAGCAGAATTTTGCAATGTTTACATTTTTCAAGTACGCGAATGGGCATCTTATCCACAATGGAATACTCATTTTAGGCATGATGAAATAAAATTATTTGTATATATTTCATCTTCTGTTAGGATTTATCGATGGCAAAGACCGGTACTTGTTAGAAAAGCAGGTTTGAAAAACACACGTGTGTCAATGTGTATGACAGAGATAATACAACTATATACCTATAGAGTTGATCTATCGCTTCTTCAGCTTACATATGCCAACTGGTTAGCTCAGTTAGCAAGCGCGTTATTCAAGGTAATGCGGAGATTACGGGTTGTTCGAGTCTGCCAAGGGCTTTACTTGTTGATCACCTCGGTACGCTGGCCAGCGCCAGAAAAAAGATTTATATTGATGTATTTGTATTACTATCAAGTATTATTTTTCCGATCTCATTTGGGTGGAGTTTTAAGGAGTAGGCGACTTTTGCATGGGGCCCTTTTCCCTCTCAAAACTGCAAGTTTACGAAGACCGTAGAATGAAGCACCGGTTATCTTCACGAAATAATCAATATGACAGAGGTGAATGGGGGTTCATGGCTTTATTCACTGATCTGTTGGTAGAGATCAGTGGCTTTATTCCGTATTGGACTTTAATTGATGGTTTCACAGAAGATTGGGGATTTCAACGCAGTCATCATTCAGTCATTATTACTTTTTTCTTATCTTTTAGAGTGCATTTCTTTCTGTAAACGATACCATTTCCAATTTAATAACTAAACAAACTAACCACCTCTATTTTTTTTTCCTTCTGAAAGTTTCCAGAAGAAACCAAATAAATGCTCGGTTTTCTTCTAGCGCTAACAACATTTCTGCACGACGTTCGTTATTCTACTTGCGTCATGCTTGGGTGTAATTTTCACGCATGCAAACACCTTTCAGGTCGAAAAAAAACAAAAAACAGGCGAAGTGGCCGTCTTAAAATGCATTCCTTCACCGATTTTTTCAAAAACTAATGTACTCAAGATCTATCTCTGTAGCATTTTTCGTAATGGCGAATCTCATGGCGCCTAAATATGTTCTTTTTGTTGTTCGGACTTGACTTTCGCCCATTTTGGTACGTATTTCGGGCGACCGTGTTAGCTTTACTTTTCTGGCACGGAATTCACATATCTCTACCAATTTCTACTTGGAAATCCAATTTAGTATCTTATATACGTGTACGTTACATAAATTGACCGAAAAATTTCATTATCATTTCGATTTTAAATTTTTTCTTACGAGGACTAGCACTAGCAAATCTGACGCGATGGATTTAAAAATTTTGTGGAGTCTATCGGGGGTCAAGTCCTGTAAAATTACCGGAAGTAATGGCACTGTCGCTCTTACCTACGGCTACGACAGGGCTGCGAGTATAAGATTCGGATTATTAGAAAAGTACGGCAGTGTTGTGTGGCGCGGAGTGAGACTGCGAACCAGGGCCGATGATAAAAGGTAAGCACCGGCAAGTGAGTAATTTGGGTAGATTGCAGTGATTATGAGAATCACCAAATAAGTATTTAATTATTTAGTAACTTATGTTTCTGTGCTATATAGTATTACAATTACATTTGAACATGAACATGAGATAAAAACACTATGAAAAACTAGACTATTGGGGTTCTCGGCTGACGCTCACCATATTCAAAGAAAAATAAGCTGCGGGGCACGCTGCATAATAAAAATAAACATTTTAGTGGACATCACACACACATACACGCACAACAGAACGCAAAGTGGTATTGCCAGACGTGCGTCGTAACGGCCTGGCCGCTCTGAGGGGGCAATTTCCCAGTTTCTTGGGAAAAATTTCCCTCGTAGGGGGGTCAAAAGGCCAATTGTTCCCGGCCAGGAGGGCTAAAAAAAACGGCTGATTTAGCATGATTTTTGCAAATTTTTTCCCGGGCCAAAGGTCAGGGGGGCAACCGGCCCCCATGTCCCCCCCCCACCCACGATCCCTCCCCCGCCTGTCCCCCCCCCACCCGCCCCCTGTCTCTATGGGTTTCTCCTGTACCTCGCTATGCCCACCACCCCCGCCCTGTTACGCTACTGCTGTGACTCTTCACTGTCCCCTCTTGACTCGTAAATTCATCTTTGTGCCTCTGTAAATCTGACCCAGAGACCAAGAATATATCCAGAGAACCCGGGAGCATATCTAGCCAATCTGATCCAAACATTGTCTGGCCCCCGCCGCCGGCCGCCCTGATCGGTATCCCCGGTCAAGGAAGGAGAAACTCAACGAATCAAGAGGCGAAAACGTGAGACCTCCAAGAAGTAATGGACCAGGAAGGGGGGAGGGAACCGGGCAAGGGCAGTGTGAACTCCGAGAAGAGGTACCGGATGAGGGGAGCGAGCAGAGGGTAACCCGGCAAGAACGAGGGGAGAGCGGGAGGGAAGGAGGGAGCGGGGGGTAAAGGGTTAGGTCCGTGTCCTGAGCAGGGAGGACGGGCGGACGGAGGGCCGGAGGGGAAAGGACCGGGGCCGGCAGGAGCACGGGGCCCCGGGAAGGGACAGTAGGAACTGACGGGTGTTGTTATACTTAATACGTATATTACGGCGTTTTATTTTTGGTATATTGTGATATATAGTATAATTTACGTTTTATTCGTTAAGTAACGCGTATAAACTTAAGATGATATTATAAGATAACCCGGCATAACAGGCAAGTTGATTAAATGTGGGTCATATGGCATATAAAAACCCAACGATGCTTTTTCTTTATACAGAAGATAAATGTTACAGAAAATTTAAAATATACTTACACCGTTGCCTTTTGAAGTGTGGACGTTATCGACTTAGGCACTTCAAAATTTAATTATGAACAAACAAAAGGGTTATAAAACCACAACTTATTTGTATGAAAAAAAAATCAAGCCGCTTTAATTCTAGGGGTTTTCCCTAAGAGAAATATTTTTCCGCATTTCATTTGTGTAATTGATTTTTTTAAAAAATAACACAATCTGGAAATTTCATTCATGGGACAAATCTGCTCGGAAAAATTGGAATGATGGAATTGGAAACAGATGAATCGTGTTGAACCATTTGTGTGTTGAAAAATGAAAGAGTGAAAGGCCCCAAATCAAAGTTCAATATTGTTAAATCGATACTTCACATTTGCGTCATCATGTATTTCAACTTTGTGTCATGATTTTCATCCAACATTTATTGTCCGAATTGCCCCAGTCAATAATATCAAGACGGACGTTCCGTAATTAAAAAAGCAGTAAGTAAACGTAGTAGTAGCAGTTAAGTAGTAGTAAGTATAAGTAGTCATACATGGGAGTTTAAAATAGAGTTGGTTCTTTTTTTTTTGCTATAAGAGTAGTCATCACCTGGGAAGTTTAACTTTTTCCAACCCGTAAGACACTTGGCAATGCTCTTATTATCTGTTGTCATTTACGATTATACATGTCTTTATGGACTCCTCTCTAACATCAACACCTTAAGAAGACACAGACTTTCAAACCATGCAAATTTAAAATGTTGCAGGTTCATTGTGGAAATATTTGGGACCCTCGCCTCGGCACCACACATAGTCAGGGCAGACAGGAGGGATTTAAAATTGGTATCTGTTGTCTGTGCATGACGGGGTGTGTGAAGCCAACATGAACTTGAAACCAGGTTTTCCAAAATATTCCATGAAAAAGGCCCGGGTTACCTAAATTTCAATTTTAGACGTACAAAATCTTGCAAACGATGGTCAAGGGATATAGCCTATATAATTGGTGTTCCCAGAAATTATAGTAATGTTAGTTCACACCTTGTATACAGTCGGAATCCAACACTGGAATTCATTACCAAATTCTAATTAGCAGTTACCAATCTGGCCCCAGGTCACACGTTTTCAGAAAACGGCCATCAAAAACACATCTGATGATGGTGGAATCGGCCTACTTAATAGGCAGACGAGAGGAGGAGTTCGTAATCAAGTAGTATTAAGTATACCCTTTCAGCGTTTTCTGCAATATTGGGGTTGGGTGTAATTATTTAATATCTATTGGTCTGTTGCCTGGTCTGCTGGTTCGCCACCTCTATTTTTTCTTAAAGGACCCAATGGAAATAAGCTTCAATATTTTGAGGCTTTTGGGCTTCCATGGTACTCTTTTAGGTGTACCCAATCCCCAAATTCCACTTTATATATGGTAAATCGTGCAATTGATCAAATTTTGTTAGTATAATGTTATTTTTATTGTTTGAATAATTATGAATGAAGAATGCACCACCGTAGGACGAAGTGTTCCACGGATTGTTCGAATCACACACAAGAGTTATTAAAATACAAAAACAATTGGCACAAAAAGTGAGCATAAGTTACAAAATATTAAATTTGTTGGCATTTTCAGCGATACTTTTTCAGGAAAATGACCAACTGTCTGTTTCTATTCAAATTCCAATTACACAAGTGCGAAAATAACTGAAAAATATGGATGCATCTATATAAAAATATTGTCAGTATGCATTTTTCACCCATCACGTTCATCTCAAGACAACACGGAAAAGTTCAGGTCAAAGAAGGTCAAAAGGGTCTCAGTTAGATTGCCTCATCATTCCACTGATATTATAGTGCTCAGTAAATTTTTTTAAGAAAACCAATTTCAACAGATTTGGGCCAGAGGTTACGAGCTTATGGTAATATCAAAATCAAGAACGTGGCCCATTTCGGTAAAAATCGTGAAACTAGGACATGCCAGTAGCACGAACACCCGTGGTTATGATGAGTCAAATCTTCAGCTTCCGTTCAAAAATTCGAATCCATGATTTTAAGAAAGTTATCCATTTAAAGTTCCAGTTATGTTATCTCTCGCACTTTAAATTTATGAACATTTTCTGTGTTCACCCTATCGCTCAAACCACAGTTTCGGATCTCCCAGGTCCGACACCTTCCTGGGTCCGCCTAATGACTCCTCCCTAAATATGAATCAATTGAAGAGGGTCTCGGGTTATAAGTACACCACTGTGCGATTTACATTAATGGACTAGGTCTAGATTGTATACGCATGTCCTTCGCCGACGAAGCAGTTTCGGAGTAGAGCCTGCCTCAGAATGGAGACTATTCTTCTGGAAACATAGTTGGACACATTATGGGAATGTATACTACGGAAAAGAATGTCCAAGAGGATTATTGTGCAAATAGGTCATTCTTGTGAAAACGTACTTGTTAAGATAAATTGATTTGGATAGATTTCGAGGAGCACCTATCGAAAAAACGTAAGCGGGAATAACATTCTGTAACTGAATAATTTCCCCACAACGCACAGTTTTACGTTTAGAAATTGAACAAGAATAACTGCACACGAAAAGATATGACAACGGTCATCACACAAGTGTGCATTTGACTCTTAAAACATGACTCATGACGCTCGTTATGTACCAGAGGTGTCTAGCCCTTCCGTTTATGTCCATATTTGTCGGTACGATTCTGCCTATAAACTGTGTCTTCTTCATTGGTTTCACTTTCAATAGAATTTGATGCATATCTTCTTCTAAAGAACCACTGATCTTGATCACAGATGAAACGCGGGGTTGAGATTCTTTGGAATCCAGGGATGGAAAGAGTGTTCTGCTTATCGTCTCCTGAGTCATCAATCTCCAAAGGAGGACCATGTGCAAATGTCCGTACAAAGAAATTATCCAGCAACAGAAGACAAGCTGACATTGCTGGGCACAAAGAATCGTCTTGAACAGAGCACGGGCCACATGAGAGCATCTTCAAAACAGCCGAAGACAAAACGTCGGAGCCCATTAAGTTACAAGAAAACCTCCAAACGAACTTGAACATAGACGCTACTTGAAACATAGTTAAACCTTCACCTTTTACCGTTTAGAAATTGAACAGAATAATTGCAACAAGGAAAGATATGAACCAGTATCACACAGTGTGCATTGGCACTCTAAACATGACCCACAACGCTCGTTATTCCAGAGGTGTCTAGCCCTTCCGTCTGTCCAATATTGTCATCAGATTCTGCCTATTACTTGGTCCTCATATGTTTCACTTTAAATAGACTTGATTGCACCAATCTTCTTTCTCAAAGACATTCACTTGATCTTGATCCTCGATGAAACGCGGGGTTGAGATTCTGGGAGTCCAGGATCGCAAAGAGCATTCTGCTTATCGTCTCCTGGTCATCAATCTCCAAAAGGAGGACCTTGTGAAATTTTCGAACAACTGGAAAAATTAATTACAGAACCAGAAAGGCACGCGAACTTGTGGAGTGCAAAGACTCGTCTTTGGGAACAGAGCACGGGCCACATGAGAGCATCCTCAAACTAGAGAAGAATGGAGCCCCATTAATAGTGCTTGCAAACCTTTTAGCCCAAATTTATTGTGCCTGACATCTAAGTTTTGCTAAGGGGGGCAGCTTAGATAGACTGCTGCGACTAACCAATCGATGCCATTTGATGTGATTCAGCAAAAGCCAAGATTAACCTCTTGCATTGCTTGACAGTACTTCAATGGATACAAAGCTTTGCCCCAATCCACCCAAACTATATGAGATAGATTAGTATTTTGAAGCTTAACTTGCATTTTTGCATATTGGGAAAACGGCGTCATTGTGTCGTCACCGATCCTGGCAGTTGCACAACTTTCAGTTTTTCCAGACGTGAGCTAATGGATTCCACATTGCAACTGCCTTCTTGTACAAATAACTGTAAAACAAAACTTTTCATATTAAATGGCTATCGAGAGCGAAGCAAACAACTAACCTTTTGGGCAAGGTCACGGTGTGGACCGTGAAGAAGAGAGCGACTTTTGAATTGATAGATAGTCAGTCAAATCTTCCACCACCAAAGGACCTATTGATTCTTCGAATCATGAAGTCTACCGCATGATACCTTGGTTGCTCTGATTTGGATAGAAAAGTGGGACAAATCAAAAGAAAATCAGATTACCAGAAAAAACACCAGACCGCGCGTCAGACTGCAGATATATGTACAGATCGGACAATAGTGGCAGCGTTGCTATTGCTTCAGCAAGACGCTTCCTTTTACTTCTTAAGAAAAGAAACAATTGACGAAATCTAGCAAGGTAAGAGGACCGAAGCTTGGGCACCATGTGTCAGTAACCATGGACAAAGACGAACCACTATGGATGTTAGAAAGTCTCCCCATCGAGTGATTACTGATATTATGAAAAACAGATTGTTGTGTACTCTCAGAGGCAGACTGCAAGACATATACGCAAATGCCAGCCCATCATGCTCGGAAAAGAGATCGGGGGGAGGAAGCAGCCGAATACTTGACGTGAAAAAGAGACCTTAAAGACTGCCATAGATATATCATATGGATATGACACTCTTGGCAAATACACAGCGATAAAGAGGCAAGCCATATTTCCATGGGTAATGTAAGCAACATCTGGACTAAGGTAATGAATTGAAGGACTCCAAACGCGATGCCTTAGGATAGCTTCAGCTACATCTACATTAAACCACTGCAAACCCGCGAATTTCAAAGATCACCGAAATTATAGTCCACGGATCTTTTCTAAGAATTGATGGAAGGCCAGTACGTTAGCTGTTAGCCTAGCACTTAAAGCAAAGCCGAGGAAAATCTTGAAATGATGGTGCAACAAAGCGTAACATGCGATGACCTTGTACCTTGGAACTGAAACTTTCCCTCCGTAAACATCCAAACTGCACAAGCCAGCTCATAAACGTTGTGGTCCAAATCAGATTTTGAAAACAAAAAGTTTGCTGTCTTTCATATCTAAAGTTCTTTGATATGATCGATCCTAACTCAACCAAAACGTCCAGTCCTCTTGCAGTTCATCATCTGAATCGAACTGTGAGTCGTATTTCTTGAAGTGGATATCTTTCCACATGTAGAACACGCTTGCTTATAGAGCTTCGTCTGTGTCACATCGGGAAAGATTTTCATTTCGCTCCCAAATTCAGACACATAAGAGCAGCTAAAAACTGGTATCTTTGACAACTTTTGAAGATTGCTGATTTGCATATTTGTTGGCAGGGAGACCATCGCACATTGGCTCTTCATCGCTGACAAATTTGTGAATGTATACGGTTTACATTTTCTTTCGAAAAACTGTCACCGCGGACCTGAGTATCGCTTTACTGTAACACTCCCTAAGTTGGTACATTTTCTGTGGGTCGCTTAGAAATGACCAGGAAAAAACATTCCTGAATCTCTGTATGCGAGAATGTTTTCTACTTCACCTGGGGGTGGTGCTTACCGATAAAACTTGATGGTCTTTCATCAAAGCGTCCGCGAAGATCAGGAAGCTAGCTTGATTTGACCGAATGTAAACTTCCATATCTTCTTTTGAAATTGTGAGGAAGGAGGAAGAAGTTGACAGAAATGGACCCCAGTCAAAGTGTTCGTGTCTTCCGGTATTTCACGGAAACTGAGAAGAAAAATTAATACGTAAAAGGGAAAGGGGGGTACCCCCCCCCCCCCCCCCTTGGGGGTTTTGCTGAGGCCCAGTCGTAGACAAAATTTTAGCCAAAGTGTACTTTTTCCACTTCCGGGCCCGACGGAAATCATATAAGAAGTAACTCTTTTTACCCTCCCGTTTCCTAAGGTTAAAACAGTTCGTAATTTTCGCACCATGTACGAACGCTAATCTTAATATTTTCGCGTTCTTTCTGCGACAATCTAAGTTTAACAAACATTAATCATATGCTTACGGTTGTCATAACCCCAGGGCAGGAGTGTATAAATCCCATGCGGGTCTTGTAGAAAGTGATTCAGTTCTTCTCTACATGCTTCGACATCAAAGTCAGGGTTTCCTGGTAATAAACGATAGCAGAAACGAGAAACAACATTTTAGGAAAGCTAAGTGAACTGTGTCTACAAAATAATGGAAATAAAACAAAATAATGGAAATTGACGATAAAAATCTTTTATTTTAGCTGGCAATCACATTAAAGCCATGGTTGTGTTTAGCTAACAATTGAGAGTTTTACACAAGGACCTATAACACCCTGTATATTTAATGTTAGATAACTATCGTAAGTGCTCATCTTTTTCTGTAGAAGCAGCTAGCATTAGAATTTTGAGCGATGACCTCACAATGATATCTAAATGACGGTATTACCCAATTTATCATCCAGTCTCCACCCCCGGGATTTAATTTGGCCCCCGGGGCGCCCACTGGTGAAATAGTGTTGACGCCCCTGACCGCGAGGATCATCCTGAGGTACATTAGTGAGGACTAGGAGTATGTGGAAAGAAGCAGGTTTAAGCATTTTCAGCTCAAAAACCTATATGACCTTAGAGGACGTTTGCCGCTTTCCCGAAACCCTATATGAACTACTCCTTACGCGAAGTAAAGCACATGCAAATCACCAGTTTTCTCGTCTGAGCAGGTCGTTTTCTGCTGTCTTCAGTACCTTAATCAATGTGCTGATGGTGTCTTTCCCTCGTGGCGAGTAGTTGTCGCCATTCCGATCAGTAGATGGAATATCCGATCTTCCTCCCTTGGGGATCTTTTTTAGCCTTTCTATTTCGTTTGGGCGGAATCCTAAATAAATTGCTAGTTTCTCCCATTCCTTTCACAGCCTTCCAGTAGTCCCCCCCCGAGTTGACGTCACTTACAGTGAAGTTCCCTTTCTTTCGCTCTGCACTTGGAACAGTCATTAAATAATGCATTATTTCCAGAGATTGTCAATTCTAAAAGCTTCTAAAGGTACATAAACAAGATTGCCTTTGGTGAGCTATTACAACACTGCAGAAGTTAGCTGGAATCGATTTCTCATTGTTTTTACCGGTTTAAAGATCATTTAAAAGCTGAAGCCGAATCGATGTGGTCCAAGAAGAGAAACCTTGAAGATTTTCGAAGAAACGCAAAAAAACACTAAACACTCATCTGCTATAATCACTCAAAAGTTGTTATTTACTTTTTGCTGTTGCATCAAAACAGCTCATGTGACCAATTATAGAAAATTGATTCAGTAACGGACTTAGCAATCCCAAAGATCATCACTCATCAGTATGATATTATCACTTTTAATGTTTAGAATGGTGGACTCATTTCGATAATCAAAGTGTTGTTATCTGCAAGATGGGATCCTAAATGGGCATTCAATATGCTACCAATGAAAAGCAAGTAAACGCAGTCAGTAATTCCATTCGCCTTGTCATGGCAACTTGTCATTGAGTCGTTATATCCCAAGAGCGTGCCAATGTATTCTACTAATCGTACCAAAAAAAATAAATACATCTCTAGATAGAGTGATCGGATTTTGCGTCGCTTAGTAAGTGCCATTGCCAGCCATATTGGACACCCATCTTGGATGGTAGCTTATGTATCAATTTCTAGTTCTATTACTCTGCTTACCTAAATGATATGTAAACTGATCTGATTGACTTTCAGGGATATACACAAAGTAACATTACAGCTCTAGGTTAGATAAAGTTATCACCTATACTCATTTTAGAGTATGGGAAGCCATCCTGGATACTGTAATGAAGGAATTGGTTATCACATTTTTTTAACAATATAAGGCTAAAAAACTTTGGTGGCCATTTTAATTTTTTTTTGCCTTTCTACAGAAATGCTCACGGTGTCACGTCTGGCACCCAGGTTGATATCAGTTATCAATGAACCTGCAGCTTGGACCATTTATCTTTGCTCATTTTTAATTTTATATATTTTAAAGCAAAGTCCACTTACATTTTTGGCATTTTTTAAAGGGGGATGACCCGATTTAAGTATAATATTTCTTCTTTATAGAATGGCCTTCACCCCCAAGTTTCGCGCCAATAATACAACCCGTTTTGATGCGAGAGCTTAAGACGTGATTTTGTAATCCCCATCTGTGTAAAATTAATATTGGCCTTTCAAAATGAGGCACACTTTCGGTCATAACATCCAAACCAAACATCCTTTAGCCCTAATATTTCACAGGGTAAATTAGAAAAATACTTTCCTCTTATACCAAACTTTTAACTACTTCCATTAAAATCTGGAGTTCTAGGGGAGATGCTATTATTAGTGATCGGACCATGGCCCTTTAATTTATCATTTTAATAGTTATTTCCTGTTTTGTAACTTTAATAGGAAACTTTTAAGATTTATACTTATCGACTTGGGTTCCCTGCTGCTAATTCATTTATCACGATAAGTGGTTTTAGCATTGAAATTGGTATCAATGGGGATATTGAGAGTGATTGAGATAAGGAGAGACTTGAGAGTGAGAGGAGAAGGGGAAAGGGGGCGAGATGGAGTGTCCGTCTGGATGTGTGTTTGTGTGTGTTACCTTTTCTATTAGTCTCCTTTGATTTTGAATCCATGGATATAGTATCAGTGAAGAACCGATGATTGTTAAGTAGACTACTTCACAGCTGCAAACAAATACACCAAACGTAAACGCGGGTTGAAACGTTAATTCCATGATTTGCTATCACATTGTATATCACTTACGCATATGCAACTCCTTGACTTAATTTACTTAAACCGCAAATTACGTCTTGCTTTTCTTGAATTTATTTTTCACACTGAATTTTATAAGTTAATCCTCTCCATTATCCTCAGCAGACATTTTTTGCTTAACAAATGCCAGACGAGATTTTTATTTTGACGACCCGTACTTGATTAAGCCTTAATTTTGAAACCAGTTAATCGTTTAAAAAAAAAAAAATCGCAAATCATTTATCTTACATCCGTTCAATCCTACCTCATATCTTTTTATATATTTTTAATCACAACCCTACCACGATTCCTGTCAGTTTCTTGTCTTGTTGCTCATCAACTCAACTAAACCACCTTGACCATTGTAATCGTGCACACCCATGAAAAATAGCATAGAACACTGTAACGGTGTTTACTTTACTCTTCCTTAAACCCCTGTGCTGTCTGAAAGTGAGGTCTAACGTAAACCTGGTATAACCCGGAACTAAGTGGAAACCTAAAACCTAGCGAGGGTACTAACTCTCTCCGGAAATTGTTTACGGTGTCCTCAACTGGAGAATTAGAACAGTTCACCAGATGTTAAAATATAAAAATAAATAAAAGAAAAACCCTCTCCTAAGAGAATTTTCTTAAGCTAATAAGGTACCACCCATTATTATGGCCGTGTTTGAAAATACTGATATAAATTACAAAGGGATAACTCGTTTTTCAACTCGTTCCACACTGATGTTCACAATCAAAAAAGTTTAAAATGCGTGTAATACATTACATACAATGCAGTCTCGGAGACCACTTTTCTCGCCTAAGTTGGCTTCCAGCACAGTTGGGCCCGATTGTTATACGACCGTAGTTCAATATGGAACGCAGCCACCAGACAATGTTGGTGGACCAATGCATACATTTTTTTTTTTCCAGACTACAATACATTAAACTATCAATCGATCCATGTTTAGCAAGTGCACAGGGATCATTGACAGGTTAATTTATTGTAGTACTGGAAAGCGTTATATCTTGGTCCACCAACATGGCTGGCTATTTGAATAGGTCATTTTGAAACGATAGATCAGACCTTTCATCTTTACTTTGAAACAACCAGTATAGTACTTCTATTTAATCTTATTGGCATTAGAACATTTTTGTTACTTTACTTTGGCACCCTTATCATAAAACACAGAGGGGGTGACCCACCTCTGCCTTTAAGCTTTTGAAGACACTTCATTTTATACCTTGATGGGAAATCATTAAGCAAAGCTTTGAACCATTGAGATTCTATTTCCTTTTCCATGATTGGTCAGAAGGTTGTGTTTGAAAACTGATTTATGGTTCTTTGTGCTTCAATGTCTTATTGGGAGGAGGGTTGTTGCAACTGGAAGATAACTCGGACTAAGTAGAGATTGTTTCGCAGTTTCAAATCCTTAGGCCAAGGCCCGTAAACAAGATGTCTTTAGGGGAGGGCGTTTTTTTTTTCTTAAAAGGGGACTTTCTCCCAAAATTGACAAGGGGGGGGGGGAGCGAAATTTGGCAAAAGTGGACTTTTGTTACCGAAAATTTTAACATTTTTCAACAAAAAGCATAAACCCCCTAATTTTCGCCTGTCGATTCGATCGCAAAATCTTATTTTATTCCTTTTTTCTTAGTTTCATTTTAGGGGTTTTGAGGGCTTTTTGGATTTTGGGGGGAGGCCGTCCGCCCCCGCCGACCCTCCCCTGGTGACGGGCCTGCCGTTCGGCTTATCATTGCAGTTTTACAACGATGCAGCTGTTTCCTCTGGCTCTGTCATTCTCTTTGTTGAAGAGTTAGAGCTTCAGTTTGTCATTACCTTCAGTCCATCATGACATGAAGGTCCGGCATAGGCACCGTAGTCCAACTCTGTTTAAGGCGGTACAGTGCGACGTAATTCTCTCAAATCTGCTGGGTTTAGTGAGAAGCTTGATGCTTAGATTAGTTTTTTTGGCTTTTCTATTAACTTTTTCTAATATCTTCTAATTTTGCAATCTTTTTTATTTCTTCAGGTAAGGACACCAGGCTTGGGACGCATAACTCCAGATGCGGGCGGATTTAAGTTCTGCAATGCAATGGTGAAACATTTCTGCATTTACATAAATGTCCTGGCCTTATTACTGCAGCTGCATTGTCCTCTATAGACTTTCTCTCTTAAGGATCATTTACTTCTCTCCAAGACCCCTATTCCCATTACGTGCTAAGCATATGCATGTTAAAAAATGTTCGAATTTTAAAATGACTTTATTTTTTAAAGTACGTGAAACCCCACTTATGCAATAATTTCACGCTTATACCTATACCTAACATCAAATTACACTTTGGAAGCAGAAAACGAAATAAACAGTGGCTTTCTGTGTCAAATACACCACTAACATTTTGAAAAAAAAGGTAGTAAAAAGGTAGTTTTATACGCTGACCGTTGTTAAATTTTCCGTATAATATTACGTTCTTTTGTAACTACTGGTTTAATGTAAGAAATGAACTATTGAAAATCAGCTTTACATAAAATGTGTTAAATAACGTTATAAGTAACGTCATTAAAAATTGCCAACATCTATTTTCCCTATCATTTTTAAAAATAGTTTTTAAAAAAAAACTCTTTTCCTCCTTTTGTAGTATATATAGTTTAATGTGAAAAAAGTACATCCACACACACACACACCACACACACAAATGTATAAACTGTTTGAATTCTTTAATTTTTCACGTTTTTCCCTTTGTTTATTGCCTTTTTTTCAAAAATTGTTTGCCTGAAATATAACTTTTTACCACCACGTGGATACGTAAAACAAGTTTGTTGATGTTATGCTACAACGTGAAATTGGCGTTCAGAGGATTGAAGAATTTTTAATGGTTAATATTGTTTAAAGAGTCATGGCCCGATCGCTAATAGCTCGTCCCCAGAAACACCAGATTTACCGGAAGTGGTCGAAATGTTGGGTATCAGAAGAAAGCATGCTATTTTGCTCATTTACCCTGTAAAATCTTAGGGCTAAGGATGTTGGTTTGGAAGTTTACGCGAAAGCGTGCACAATTTGGTTCGACCAATATTAAATTTTACACAGTATTCTTATGGGGCTTACAAAATCACGTTTTTAGCCTCAAATTAAAACGGATTGAAATATAGTCGCCAGAAACTTTACAGATGGGGTTTTATAGTGAAGGCCATTCTATCACGAGAAAATCCTATACGTAAATCTGGCCATCCCCCCTTTAAACAAGGAAAAAACCCAACATAACGTTGAAGCTGAGATTTTACGCCGTTATTTACGTTCCCTGACGACAATGGTTTCGTTTTTTAACAGCTTATTTATTTTACGTTCCTGCCCGTTACGAGTCCCAGCTGCCAGTCAAATCCTGTTTTTTTACAGGTTTATTTTTAACAGTGATGGGATTCTTTCCATTTACTACCATTGATGTCTAACTAGTTTATCATTGAGGTGTTGTCAAAGTTAGAGTGGTATATTTTTACAGGTGACCCCGTAGGAAAAAGATCATTGGCTAGTTTGAGACCAAAAATGGCAGTGTCGGGCTATCATTAGGACATACGTTGGCACTATCTAGATGCTAGCCCATCGGCCCAATAACAAGTAGGTCAGATGAAATACACCCTCCCCTTCCTTTGATTTTCTATTGTACTCTGATCCTGATGGATAGTTTATGACTACTCGTATTTTTACCGCTCAAAAGCGCGACTTTACCCTTTTACTTCGTCAATGTAAGGTGCCAGCAAAAGATCACATGACTCTTTTAAAAGAACCGCTGACCAGCAGTCAAGTGCTTGGTGGTTTTTTTTTTTTTTGAGAAAGATGGGGCAGGCGACACAAGTGTCACATCACATCAAGCTCTTCAATTTTCCAAATTTGAAGTTTTCAGTTTCAACTTCAACACAAATTTTTCTACTGGGACTCATCTACATACAAGGAACATGCTGATCAAATTTTATGTTCTTCCAGCTCTTTTATTTTTGGAGATATTTTTTTTATTTTTTTTATATTTTCATTTCTCATCATGGATGTGGTATAC